>LUCM01003726.1:81165-221165 GCA_008360955.1 Fasciolopsis buskii
CATATATATATATATATATATATATATATATAAAGAATACTCCATTATCAAAGTAAATTTCTAGGAAGCCGATACTATGGGCAACAGTTCAGCAAATGACGTTATAACAGATAAATTCTTACGTGATATATTTTGGTACCCTGATTTCCATCTATCTTATTTCAACTAACATACCTAATTTTATAAATGCGTGTCAACATTTTGAACAACGGTACGTGGAAGATTGTAGCTAAATGTGCCAGTAAGCAAGAGAAAATCCGACAGAATACTGGTTACGGACAACTCTGGTGTTGATGATGTCTAATCATCCCGTTGCGTCATATATTACACAAAAACAATGTGCCCTGGTCTGCAGCTTCACTGGTCCACTCCGGACTCCGAAACAGACAGCAAATCGGGGGATACTTGCAACAAAGCACGTCTACTCAAATTGAGTTCATTCATAGGTAAAGGCTGTTGACATGGCTAAATTTTTCCGAGAACCTCCTTTGTCTAACGAATTTCATTCCCTAAAACTTGCAACATATTCTAATTGAATGATCACGAATCATTGAAAGCAAATCTGTTCGCCAAGCAGTGTTCTCCAGTTGACACAAATGTATTAAAACACACGCCAGTGAACCTATTCCTGATAAGAGTATATTCGAGGAACAAAATTCATTGCTTGAAATTCCTGGTCTAACACTTGACTGAATAGCATTCCATAGCATGAGCATGTAATCTGACCGGGAGTTTCAACAAATGCTGAACGGAAAAGAAGACAAGACAGGAGAGCTCAAAATGACAGTAAAACGAATGATTTCCAGCGTTTTGGTGTAACATGACCATCTACTTTTGACGCCCGGAAAGCATATGAATGTTTCCTATGCCTTCAGTCAACATTTGATTGTGTGACGAACGGGACGCAGGTATTAGCAAGCCAAGGTGAAACTTTTGATGTATCTTGCACGCGATACATCATCTACCGACTGTATGGTCCATCGTTTTCGTTGACTCTCCCTGTCGGGCCGCGAAATTTTAAAGTCGATTCATAACACTGGCTTGAAAATTAGGACTGTCTGCAGCCTATCGCTGACGACTTGAAATGTGATCACTTTCGGTGTGATCAGTCACCTGGTCGCAACATGCAGACGACTTCAATGGAACGAAATGAGTCGGTTATTGATTGAACCATTACGACGTTTTGATCTGGGGAAAATTTGTATGGCATCCTTGTTTTTATGATGAATTCGGATCTGTCTATTCTTGGATTGTATGCTTGCACTGAATAATTGACGTGGTGGCTTGTAGTTAGTCCAAACAGCATTTTATATTCTTATTTCTATCACTGTATGATCGATAAAGAACCGTGCCTGATGAAAAACTGGATTCTGTTAACTTTTTGGATTGTTCATCCAATGAGTCAACTACCAACTCACTGTCTGACAGGGAATGAATCACGTGCACTCATACTGGTGATAAAAGTATTGAACTTGAAGGTGCAAACCTAGCATTGCTAAGCTGATTGTGAAGTGTCCTAGGAGGAAAACTATCTTTTAAGGTCCTCCTCAGATGCAAATATTATTTGTATTTTGCAGATAGTATGTCAGTGAACTTTTCCTAGGACAAAATCGCTCTAAATGGCAAAAAGCTATGGAAGAGAACGTTCGGCGAAGGCCAGCCAGAACAGACAAGTTGTGGGTTTAGTCAGTCGTGAAACATCATATAACCTTCAATCGCCAGACTGGATCCAACCAAGAGCTTCAAATGATTCCACTAAGCCGCAGCTCGAAATTGTTAATCTTCCGTGGAATCGTATTCGATCAGAAAAATAAAAGCTAACACTGTGTGCTTAAAAATCGATCATCGAAATCAAATGATTTTGGACTCAGGGATGCGAAAAAAGATCAAGCATTCCAAATAAAGATACATTAGCAAACTGCGTTTCTCTACGGATTGTAAATGACTTCTCGAATTCGCCAAATATATGCATACGCCCCCCCAACCCAAGAGCTTTGGGAGTAGCCTCAGAATTGTGTCGGATAATGCAGAATATCTTGGGTTTCCTCATACTAGTCATGCTAGTGGCCTCACTACCAACTTTCGATAGGTTAGTTTTGATTGTAGAAATAAAATGGACGGTGGCAAATCAATACCTCCCTGGGTTTCGATAAAAGTAAAGCAAGTAAACCTCCCGCAGATTGGTTGATGCACGTCGAACTGACAACAGACATTGAAGACAGCATCTATGAGATTCGCGAACACCTCGCGATTGAGATGAAACCATGTAAAGCATGGTGTCTTTGAATTGGATTTTTGATGGATGAGAGGGCTTGCTCAGAGACCGATTCATACTATTAAAGTATATAGTGAGAAAAGTATCCCGGCTTGCTTGTGCTTCACTTCTTTCCTTCGGATCCGTTTGACCCCACCATACTGTTAGTATCTGCCACGGTTTATCTGGTAAAGTGAGCAGATGGCACCGTATTACAAAACACCGAGCACTGGTTAAAATCTGACATCTAACCAGAATTTGGCTACTGTTGCACCCGACTCCTCTTCCAGTTATCGATCCGGAGGAACACGACCGAATCATTCTGGCTTGAATATCGTATCCGTTTCGGAGATTAATTCTGCCAATGGAAGAGTAAGAGGCAGTTCTGAAAAAGAGTAGGCCTTTTCAGTGACAATGATATGTTCGCAGATTGTATACGAAATTTTGTATGCCAGAGTTCATAATTGAAAAGGCTAGTCTACTTACTATTTCCTTCATTTTTCTGGACAGAAGGCCGCGAAATATTGCATTATTATCACAGCCTTATTTTCCACTTTCATGACGATTTCTATTAAACCACTCTGGACGAACAAATTTACGATCTTAAGAGCTTCAGGTATCAAAATCAAATAATCTCCGAAGTGACTTTTGTAGTCCAGTCACATTTGCAGGTTTCGCAAAACCTACGTTTTAGATAGAAATCTTCCTTCCGTAAGACTATCAGACATCAATTCCGTGAGGTCCATCCCGGTCTAATCAGAAGGAAAATTGGGATGCACATTTGCGCACCAACGCGAAACCGTTTGAGAAGCACCCCGGCCGGTTGAACCATAGTCATGGTCATATGGTTCGGAATTATAAAACCGGGTCCAATATCTTTTTGTTTTTTTTTGCATAAATTTAGCGGCGATGTTTTATCTTATACAGTTGGCTGACAGTCAACTTGGATGCAGTTGGGAATTCACGATCATTTGACCCAAATTGGTTTCTCAGTCCGGACAAACTGGTTTATATTCCTAACAGGGATGAAACAACTGCAACAAGACTTCCGTGATTAGGAATGAGGAATTAAGTTTAGTTGCCTAACTGCGCATCATCTTTTTGTGATGAGTTCCGCACGGCAGCTGTGACATTTTCCTTTTCATGACCATATTCTAGCTTGTAGACCATTAATAAACGGAAGCTTCACAAGATATCCGTTTATTTTTTTTGGGGGGGGGAGGGGGTGGGTGGGGAGGAGGAAAGGGAGGAAATTAAGCTTAGTGACTGCAATTCAAAGTTAACACGGTTTTCCCTATCCAAACGACGCTCGCTCTGTGCGTTCCGGAAAGATGACCGCCGCTATAAGAGGTATGTGGATTAGCCAGGAGACGAGATGCGAAGAAAATCGGTCACGTATTTTGCGTGTAATCTATGGTTGTATTTGCGAAACAAAAAATTCTTGGCCGTGTCGTGCCTAGTTTACTCCCATTTGGATAGGGAATTCGGAGGCGATAGGAAACGATGCACTGAAATGTGATTTGCGTGTCATATAAACGGAAGCCCAGAATTGAACTTGTAAATATGGATTCACTGTTAATGATGTATATTGACTGTGGATATTTCTGTCTACGGGAACTTAAACAAACGAAGACAGTGAAACGGGAGCAACATGCTTCTGACTATCAAGAACCATCGCCCGGATGAACGTAATGTAATCAACGCGGTTGAGCACGCTTGGTTACACGGTGCTTCTTTCAACACCTGTAGAGTAAACACAAGCAATTTTGATTCTGTAGCTTCAAATAACAATTCTTTTTCAAAGCGTAGATGATTCGATTCCCGGAATCACTTCATTTACAACCACAGAATACCATGGCAACCGATTCACGGAATTTGAAAAGAACATTATGAGGACCCGGATATTCCTCAACTATACAGTGTGTGAACGTGTAGTCAAACACTTGCCAAAACTGATCAGGCAATGGGTAAATTTTCTCTTCCTCTCCCCGTGGTAAAGCGATAAAAACTTCGTCGATCTGAGAGATGAGTAAAAGATGGCTTCGTTGTTCTCAGCGTATTTCAATAAAATAATCCAAGGAAAAATTAAGAATGAATTCGAACATGCATTTTCCCATTGACCTCAGCTCATGATCAGCATCTTATTATGCTGATTATCTATCAATTGCTGCTCTGCTCTGTATTATCACTCAGTACAATCATTTGACCAATTACCATGGACTACGCGGGATTAGTTACATATTTGCAGGCCCTGTAAAACATTTGCACTAACTGAAAATTTCTAAAACTGAGTGTCACGTGATCCACACGGAGAGCGTGATACGTGAAACATGTTGAGGGTGACGAAAACCTTTTGCTTGTTTCCGATAACGTTTTTGGCAAGGATACATGTTATGTTTTGCATCAAACCACCACAATTTTGTTCTATTACACTTGTAAGACTAATCAGTTAACCAAGTGACGCTGGCATCCTTGTCTGTGCCCACGTGTTGACAGAATGTGGGTTAGCACTTCCATATTTGTCCAACCAGAGATTGTCACATTTACTAGAGGCAATCATTATCAGACACGTTTCTAACTAACCAAAGAACACGTGGTTCACATCTCGCACAAACATCAGAACTGTTCTGTATTATACAAAGGGGATGAATACAATGATTTTTTGACAGAATACTTACTGTAACGTTTCATATACTCCTTTTCGTGATGAGCATTATAAGATGCAGTTTACGATCTCCGTGGTCCAGGATTTTGCGTTTCACCGGCTGAATCGTGCACAATACCCAAGCAAAAATAAATATCGTATAAGTGCTTTCCACTTCATTTGACCTTCACAATTATAGGACAACTTCTCGAGCACAATCATGTTGAACGATAAGAAAACAATAAGGTCAGTGAATGTCGATCGATTCGGTGGAGTGGGTTTACTAGTCAGCCGTCTGGCAATCGATACTGTAATAGTATTGATCTCCACAATAAAATACAGTCTTGTGTTAGTTTCAACAGAAAATAATTCTTAAGGATCAGGAGTTACATCTCGGTTTCTACCATTTTCCCTGGGTTTCCAAAGTAGTCTTACTAAAATCACCCGATGCAGTGTTGTTCTCCCGGGAACGAATACCGTCAGGACCGTAGTTGTTTGGCACACCGAAGTGCTCGCTTTTGAGGAGGATTCCTAATGAATGACTCCGAATCCGCAGTGAGACAGTTTGCACATCTGAAAAGGGTAATCGCTTTCATGGAGCACTCTTTAGGTTCTGGTGTGTAGTGTCACTGCACTATGGTCATTGCCGGCTAGTCTGTCACCTAAATTTTCGGAGGCATTTTTTGAAGAAGGCTCCATGGGTTCAATGGTCGTTCACATCGATTCAGTTTATGTTCTGGTTTTCGCTTTGGTACTGGTGTTGAAAAAGATCAAACTTTTATGGGTAAATTTTAATGCATGATGATGGTAAGGAGAAAATCGCTGTCCGTAAATGGAAATACATGGTTATCAGAAAAGCCGTAAACAAAAGTAAAGATCTCTGACCGCGTACTGACACTATGGGGGCAATGGGAAAATAGGAGTTTCACTGAGCTCCGTACCAAAGAACCTTTCGTCTTCAGTACCTCGCCGTCAAACGGTTTATGTTTCTATCACGGCGGATGTCAGCGTGACATGTGCCCCACTCAAGTATCGGTTGACACGATATAAAGGCAACAGGAACCAGTACATATGCTCTAATGGTAAGACCAGTTAACTCGACTGTCATCCGTGACTCATTGTCTATGAGACAGTGGCTTTTGCTTGTATGACGCTACTAACAAACTGCTTAACTCTCATGACCCATGAAGCACCTGACCTCATTTAGCAATGCCATATGACAAAGGCTCCTGCGGAAACTCTTTCGAACCGGGATAGAGGTAGCCAGTACAGTACAACAACCGCGCACTGTTTCAGCACTGTTCATCCATGTGAAAAGGATAGCCAGATTTAAGGAATTCGGCGACCGTCAGTGTGGTCGCGTGCGCTTACTAAGGTTGACAATTTGTTCACAGAAGAAGCTACACCAATGACTTGGACCTCCGCAGTCTGATGCGCGGTTCAAATTAAAACAGCTGACCATGACACGCAAGTGATGCCACATCTATTTTTCTCTATGGTTATTGATGGATTGGTCAACTATCTCCCCGACTGCTTATCTAAATAACGGTACGGGTTTCTTTATTCCTCTTAATCTGTCTTGAGGTCATTGGGACCCTGGCTCACTTAGATCTCCAGATATCGGATCCGACACACGGGATTTCTGAGGTATTCGAAGATGCGCACACACTAATTGGTAGTTCGTCCTCACTCTACAGATGTTTTGCCAGGAAAATGGGATTTTAGAAATTCCATCTTGGTGATTTCATTCTATCTTTGTTTGCATCAAATAAGATTTTTAGAGGATTAATTCTAACACCCTTTCTGATTTAGAATTTAAGTTAGTCAGCGAATTTAATAAGGCATGCATTTTCTGTTCTTTATTTTTGGCATGTGAGTAATTCGAAACTTCGTATAAGTAGCTGACCCTAATTCACTGTGGTTTTGATTTTTCCATCTTATTTTCGTTTGCGACTGAATGGTTCTTGGCCAAAACATATTCTCGACTACTCCATGTTCCAAGTAAATGTGTTCGTCGGATGGCACAGGAGTATCAGATGCACAAATGTCACTGACAGCGTCAGCCATGATCAAATTTGCTATTTTCAGTACATTTCGGTCGCATATAGGAGCTAAATATTTACTTCAAATAATTTTTGAGTGAACCAATCAGATTTTCCAGGGAGCAGTTAGTCAACGAATCAATTTTGTCATACGATCAAACTTTGTACATCTATAGTTCGGTCTAGAGTTATTTTTATAGCGATTTCTGCAGACCCCCTTGTAAAAATTTATTGAGTTTCGTAATGGCAAGCTATCGTATTAATGATAGACTTTCCATAGGCCTTAAAATTGGGTCTTAATGAAGATAAAAAGTAATTTTTCCTCTAGTGAAACTAGATATGAAGCGAATATGGATTTGTAACAACATAAGCATTGTCCATCTGGATCGAAGGGCTAAATATTTCTTTCTTACTTACAATTAAGCGTTTTGACAGCCGTTAACGCAAAAAGGCGAGGGGGTTCGGACTACAGGCATTTCTTCATTGATTCCGAGCAAAGCTTAACAGCTGCGTAACGCCATCGGTACCAGCAGTCACCAAATAGAAGGGCAAATTATTATAATAAAGTAGCAATTTAAAATATTACAGGATGCCAGACGAGGTGAATTCCGTCGATTAAAGTTGTACTTATACCGGAGGACTTGAAGATATCACATTGGGTGGATAATCGTGCCGCAACAACCCATTACAAGGTTTGAATAGAATCCATGCCACTTAACTGAATCTATCTTTGCTCAGTTAGTGATGACATGAATGGCTGGAGTAGGTCACCAGCCATCTTTCATAGGTTTCGAGGTTTTCGCAGGTAAGGTTTTCGTTAGTTTTTTACATGACATTCTAGGAAGAAGTGCAGTATCGGAGTCATATTCCATAGTCGCTGGAGTTATTTACATGGGATGGGGCAGGAAACAGGAGGAACGGGTAACCGTGTACAGCCACATAAGGACTTACTAGATCAGGTGGGGCAGCGAGCTGCGGAATGTCAGTTTCAATCTACTAGCTGAAGAAACACTGCAATCGAACCAAATGTTCCTCTGGAATCGACCTAACAAACAAGGTCTTCCTAAAAATTAGGCATTCGACAGGAAGGAATTTCCTCATACAATCTCGATAAAAACACCGACCCTAGTCAGCTGTAGAGAGGCAACCCAGAGGATCTAAAAACCGAGTTTTTCAACTCACATGTTTACCCCAGTTGGATTTCAAGATCTGTTAAAGCCGACTGTTACAGATTATGGATGATGATTTCGAACAACTAAAACAAAACAGGTGTGCATAGTTTCTGTGATTCTCAACCAACGAGTGAGCATGGATACTCCTCTTCTGTCATTACCGCGAGACGCCTGGTTCGGGGTGTTGTAAGTGATGTTCAACTTCTCGAAGACAAGATGCTTGCAAAATAGACGGACACGGATTCCACCTGGAAATTCTTGTCAAAATGCCTGACCACAAGGAATCTAATGATGTTATCATACTCACAGAATGACATTTGGTTAGAGGGACAGTTCAGGTTTTCCTTCTGTCTGAGACCATCATATTACTTACTGTTCGACCGGTTTATTTTCAACTATGCACCTAAAATTTTCCTTTAACGTAAACTGCTGCTGAAATGCTAACGGCTTTGTAGTTTAAGCATCTTGCACGAGCTGATATGTTATAGGATGGAAGTCAAAAATTCCTACTTCTGTCTTATTCCCAGCATTGAAATTTTAAGGGTACTCATCCGCGGACGATAGGTGATCACAAGACCTAGTTGTGATAGGCTATCAGTAACTGAGTTTTGAATTAATGTTGTGAAAGCCTTCCCTAATTTCACTAGAGAGGTGAATCAAGAACTAGTTCAGATATCTAGCTCTGTTGTTTTCGACTCGTCAGGGAGTGAAGTGCGGTTTGTATCAGAAGCAACCTTGAGAATTTCGAGGTCGTAAGGACTGGGTTTTGAAATACCGCAACTTCCACGGAGGGCGATGGTCTCTGTTGTCGCTGTTTTACCATGCCGTTCGGTGTAAAGTTTAAGCAAATTTTCAGCTTCAGTTAACGGTTCTACAGCCACAATATCCGCACAATATTCTGTTCACCGCGCGACTGATTCGATACAAAATGGTGCAGTTTATTAGATTCGGCACCTGACGACCGAAATCAGACAGTTTTTACGACCGATTGCTTGTGCTACGTATGGCACCACCGACAGCATACGGGAGGCAGTTATACAAACCTTATAGCATTTGAGAGCTGATTTTTTTTTAATAAACTCGGAAAAAATTAAGTAGGACTAAGACGATGTTGGGCGAGGAGTGACAGTTGACGGTAAAACTTCTTATTTCATCCTTGATTTAGTTGAAAACTTATTGATTGCTCGTGACTATAATCACGACGAGGACTACCGTGACGAGTTGGATGATTCAGATGAAGACGGTGGTGTTAGCAATACCCATTTTTTCCGTCGTTGTACTTCACTGTCAGTGGTACTCCTTGTTGTTAAGTTTCATATTGTTCTAGACTTTGAAATGGGAGCTTGTGCGCTAACTTTGTAAAACTAATAGGCAAACAACGATTAATTTTTCTGCACTTTTCATTTCAGGTGAGCCTCCTGGACAAACAATGAGATGGTTTCGGCAAAAAGACTTGCATTTATACCTCGTGCTTAGCTGAAAGAACGGATGATGCATTATGCAATTTGTAATTTGGTAATTTAGCCTATTAAGAATCGGTGCCAACTCCCTGTTCACGGCGTAATGCAATAACAGCTAGAAAGTACTTAAATTGATCAAATTATTACTTTCATTGGCTCATTCAAATCTCGGACATTCAGTATCCAAATGGGTTTCTGCAAATTCATCCTTGCCGTTTTGTTCACTTCCGATACATTTGGATTTTTCTAACTCAGATGGGCTAAATCATTTTACCACGCTGATTTATTTACGCCAACTGGACAAAGAGACAGGCGAAATTGCCTGGAACTCACTAAATATATCCGATTCTTATCCGCTTGTGACAGCCGTTTGTTGAATTGCGCTTCGAAAGGCAGCTATGATTTGGACGATTATCAAACTAATTCCACTTCTGCCAAGTGTATCGGGACCGCAAACATTTCATACGTTTGTTGTAATCTCGTCGATCGGTCGGCAGTTAGGCACAAAATAGGGACGCCAGTTCGAGGACAGTCCTTAAGGTTAACAGCTTTCGTTGATTAGCGAGGAGCAATGAGCAGCGCTCAGTGTTGTACGAAAATTCCCCAGTCACCGCACGACCTTACTCATGACTATACACAATGCACATAACCATGCCCGCACGCACGCACAGAGGAAATTAAGTGCGCGCTCACGCATGCATCCAAACAGAACAAACAGCGCGCACACACGTAGATGCACTGGCGCACATGCAACCCTTTCGGTGCGTCTGTGAGCATGGATGTTGCTTGCACCCGGTCCCGGGAGTAGTTGACGTGCTATATACGCGCACGCGCAACGGCAGAGAAATAGTATGTTGGTCTTTATCTGCTGGTCGCATTCCCAAGGGCCGGTTGCCAATGCCGCATCTGATACGTTAGCATAGTGTTGTTGTTGTTGTTGTTGTCGTCGTCGTTGTTACTACTGCCCGGACTAAGGCCGCCCGTACTAGCTCACGTGTAGATACAGTCGTTTCGCTCCCGCGTCCAGTTGGCCAACACATTCCAACCGTATCGTGTTCTGAGACTCATTCCAACACTGGAAACCAACGTCAACGCCCAGAAATGGATCATTGTCCAGTTTAGATTGTCGACCTTCGCTCTCAGTCATCCGTCAATGGATGTTTGGCCACGTGCTTTGTGTGTCTGCTTGTGTGCATGTGTTCTTGTGTATGTGCGTGTGTACATGCGCGCAGGGTGGGTGGGCGTTAATGCTAGCGTTTGAGTGCTCGCATAGAGCACAACGACAGTGGGCGGTGGAAGGTGTTTCCTCATCAGCGTTTCAGGATAAACAATCGTATCTGTCATCGTGCACTGAGATAGACAAGAAAATCCTTAATCAGAGAAATTTCTGAACATCCATTGCCAAGCTGACACATCAAGCAGGGCTCGGCTCCGTTCTGGGCCTGTCAAACCGACAAATGAATCACGTGGAGCGATCGTCCATAGTAAGAACTACGTATCCCGCACGGAGCCCATTCAAAGTGATGTCTATCGGACATTCGTTAAAACTATCTCCGATTCAGAATGACAGTCTACTCGTTGGACTGATGAACGTGCATGCAAGAAATATGAAATTCATTCTATTCCTTCTACTCGACTAAATAACCTAGTGATTCACATTAACTAAGGGATATGGTAAACAACGTAGATACTAATGACGGAGTAGCGGGTACATATAGTTGAATGAAGGTGTGAATTCAGACGCGTAACTACAATGGGGATAAACGCAAAAGCAGATTTTAGAGAAAGCGTGATATCAAATGTTCACCATTGCGCTAATCCTAGTTAGTGTCAAGGGTTAACTTAGGGTCGTTTTGTCTTCCGGAAAATCCCTGTTTGAGTAAGTTTAATGTGTGCATTCCATGGTGGCTTCAACCACCATTTGAGTCCCTCGACCAGCTACAATTCAAGTAAATCCTACGAAGTGATTGGTTGAATGATATTTGTTCAATTTTTCACAAGTACGCAGGACTGTATCGGTCTTATCCGCTAAGTATTATGTACACGTTCAAACAGGAAATTATATTAGTTTGTCGGAAGTTTAACAGTGGTTTCCTTCTAAATGGACCTTTTGGGTCTTTCATAGCATTCAGCACCTTGAAACAAAAACTTAGTGATTTTTTCGAGAACTTTGACCCGCAAGATGCCTGTCGAGGAGTCGAAAAACTTGTCCTTGTATGGTTCACACAATTTCACTGAATTATGGCATGGTTACAATCAGCTGAACCAAAAGCCATTACGTTTTTGTGGCTCGCAATTCTGAGAAATAAACACAACTCATCAATGAGTCATTCCCTCGTGATTGAGATAAACTGCTCATCGAACTCAGCATGATATACCGTACCTCTACGGGAGCCAAGAAAAAAGCACAATTTTCATTGCTCTGTTTACTACTGGTATTGTATACACTAATCAGTCTCGTTTGACCCAATTTGAGAGTATAAACCACTTAGTATTTCCCCTGCCCCAATTTACTCTTACGTGGTCAATCATGGAAAGGTTCAAGGTGTGTAACATAGAACAGTTCATTTTTGGCAAATCACTTCTCACATGAATTGCAGGGGAAACCCCTTTGTGTTCGGGAAGTGAGTTGAGAAGTCTCTCCTCCATTTCCCACGGTTACCATACCCGGCACCCATAGTCCTAAATGATTCAGATGAAAGAAACTCGATACTATTTGTAAATTCTCATCTGGCATCTAGGGATGTGCATGAGTAAACTCCAATTTAGTTGACGGATAGGTCACGTAGCTAATTACAAACTGACCTAAATGGACTGAGCTACTTCACCACAACGAAATACTCCACCGAAGCGGGTAACTTTTGTCATAAAAAGGCTATGGACTTGTACAGTGAAGTCGAAGTGGAAGCTTGTCATAGTCATTTTAGCCTTCTTGCCTTACAGTCGTCAAATTACTATGCGAAATATTTGACTCTGACTTTCAACACCGCAACCGGGTAGATTGGGCAAACAATTTTCATTGATGCCTTTTTATTATCCAGCGGTAGTCAGAACCGGGAACATTCTTCCGACTGAGTTGATTTTTCGGCCAGTACAACTGGAAGGATATTAGAATTACAAGTTGTGAAAAAGATTACCAGCGTGAAAAAGTTAGATTTACACTCCCAGAAAAAGTAGAAGTGGTGGGCTGCCAATGAATCGATTTGGACCCAGAGGCAGCTTGCTGCCGGGGTATTGGTATTACTTTTAGTCTGGAACGAAGTTCGAAATTAAGAAGGCAAGTGACGGCCTTCTGTGCTCTCGACAGCGACTAAAACCTAATTGCATTTGGGACACGTTGTACAACCAGGTGGACAACTGACGATTTGTTTCGACGGCGTGTCTTGTGTTGTACATGGCACAAACTTGAAAAATTGCTTTTCGTCTATATCTAACCTAGGGCGGACTTTCCATTGCATGGTTCACTCATGAGTGTAATGGAAGGGGTATTCCCATATCCGTCGGCTTCCACTAATGGGGGTGGGGAACCGGCAACCATGACCGTGAAACTTCGAGTAGCACCAAACAGCATAAGGTCATAGTGGGTCACGTGTGGTAGCGAGCCGGGAGATGATGAGTTGTCCGGTACTACCAGTGCCCGGTTGATCTGGGATTCGAAACTCGGATTCCAGCGGTGACGAACTTTGAGCCATTAGACCACTGCCAGTCCATGACACACTTTGGTATCTGTCTTATTAATCAGGCAGCGTACAAAGCACCATATGCAGAACTTACGACGGTAAATGGCCATTGAGAAGATCAGCATAATTAGATTGTTTTTGTTTTTGAATCGAGGATTTGCTGAGATGTCCAACAAGCGTCTAATGCTGGTAGTACGGGAGTTCTTACTCACTGTGGTACACCAGACCCTACAAATTGGATATGTCTCGATATTTTCTGTGGAAGTCAGTTTGGTGGGGCTCAGTTTGCTTTTAAATAGTACATCAGACTCGCCATTAAGAAGTCGTGGAAGCACCGTGTAGCAGTTTCATTCTTGCCAGCAGTGTGCGATCACTTTGTCTGAAGTGGGACGCAAACCTAAGAGGAAGGATTGCTGGTCGGACACCATAGCCATTGCTCTAACCGGGTAGGCTCTCAGCGTTTTATTGAACATCAGCACCACGAGATAAAGCACACTTATCTGCCCCCGGACTTTGCAGGCGACAAACCTTTGCTCACGGGGTTATCCATCCGCAAATGAGGGATGGCTTCTCTGAAAGATGCCAAAAAGTTACAAACCACACCATTCCTAGCCTAAAAGTTAACATTTGGGCATGCCCAGTAGACAATGGACCATTGCCCACATCACACATCACGCTGAAAACAGCCTACGCCCTACCTATGGTATCGTTTCTGGTTCGGTCTGTTTGGGTAAGTGTATTTACATAATCTTATCAAAATACCTATTCCCGGGTTGAGGATCATAATAAAGTTTTTCCAAACAACGTCCGTGTTTCCGAAAGTCAAAATGAATCCCGCAGTTGCCTGTTTTTCTTGTATTCCTCAGGGCCACCTGATCGTCTGGATTTGATACACTCTCAGGGCACCGTTGTACTGACCAGTTAGACCCAGGTTGGGAATAAAATTGGCGGACAATCCATGCGGTTGTTCGATCACATTCTAAATTAGATTTCGGACTGAAACATTTATCCTAAACCTGACCACTAATTATGTATCCTCAGTGTTTCGTGTGCCCTGATGATATTGTACAAATACGCGACATGAAAACGACAGACAGTAAGCTTCCTGAACCGGTCCGCTCATTAGCTTCTTGATTCACTCTAACTAAAAAAGGACATAATCATAACCCATAAAATGAATTGTCGCTGCTCAATTAGCAAAAATAATCTAGATCCACCTGGTCCGTGGTGTTGTCATATACTGGATTTCCGCTTTTGGTGTGTGTATACCTCCCGTAATGTGAGCTCAAAGCAGGACAGTGTAAGGATCACCAGTTCTGGTGTTTTAATATCAGATATCAGAAAGATGAACAACGCACCACCGATGGGACATTGCTAGAAACGTTTGACCTCGTTTGAATAATCGGTCAAAAAGAGTTAGGCAAGAGCGAAGTGATTTGTGGAGCCGGTAAGTTGCTTAGCTACAGTCAACAACAGTGCAGCAGGCAAACTGGGAGAGACGAATTTACTATTTAATTCTTGCGCAATATTCCTACTTTAAATTACTTCCTTTGATCTAAATAAATAGATTCGTGAGAAAATACAAGCTCTACTGTAGTAAAGCGCAAGACGTTTGTTCTAATTTCATGTGAGAAATCATAGATCGACTCCATACCTAACTAAATAGAATAAGTTTTCACTAAATCCAGAAGCAACAGAATCAAAAGGGGCATCAAATATCGTTCATTAGTCAAAACCACCCTGTGCTGATCATTTTCGTATTAGGTCAGTCCTAATCAGCTGACTAGTTCGGACCACCCGCAATGACCTGCTTCGTTGATTTCTCCCACGACCCAGTAAGCAGTGTAACCCGTACGATTTTGCAGCAGTGGTTAAACTCTCGACAGTGTACTATCTATGATGTTTCAGCAAACCTAACGTGCCCTTAAGATGGCACATAGCACTGAAATCCAATAGCCTGAACTCAAAATGCAACCCAAAATCGCACAGCAATGCTTAACAAAAAAATCGAGTTGTTTTTCAAATTTGGGAATTCGGAACATGATCCTCTCTCGTAAGGTAGACTGAATATCATCCCAAGTCTAGGAGAGGATGGTGGTTCACTGAATCAAACATGGGACTGCAAACTGCAGTTCCTAGCATCTGTTACTTCAATATGACATCCGTCCGCTTACTGGAGGCCAATGAATTCTTCCACATCAATTGGTCCTTCCGCTTTGCCTATGTCATTGCCTCGCAGGTCTGTCACTGAGAGCCTGGTTACCTGAGAAATTCGTATCGGTCCTCATAACAGTTTGTTCCATCCGGCAAAGTAGACTGATATTAACTTGAATCTTCATTCCTATGCAGTGGTTCCTTAGGAGATACTTTAGGGGACACTGCCTCTGGATTTTCGGTTCATTAGGAAAAGAAAATTTTGAATGCGAGGAATCTCAACCGTCTTATCCTTCTAGTTCTAATTCATTTGTGGTACGCATTCTTCGTGATGGTGGTGAAATAATGAATTGGTAATTTTCACGAATCGGGTCGAAGTTAACCATAACCACAGGTTGATTCAATTTGCTGAAAAAAATCCGCTTGAGAAATTCATTTGATAAAAATGAACCAAATTAGTTAGCAGAATGTTCGAACATGGATTAGTGACTATTCGGAACCAATCTTATTGAATTTAGAAAAGGCAATTTGGCAAAACAATGGCTGGTACTCATGCCATTGAATCATAAGATATTAAGAAAATTTTAGGGGAACTGGATTAGTCAGATAAAGATTTGGGTGGAGAAAGGGGCTGGTAATTTTACCTGCAAAACCGCTTTTGCAGTTGAGGGGTCACTTCGGAGATTAGTGTTCAGAAAAGCCACTTGGAATGGACAGTATATCCACCTTAACAACTCCGTATAATGCAATGAGAAGAGGAATCTAATTAGAAGCCTCACAAACGAAACAAAACAATAGGCACCGAAGACAGCCTTGAGGTAGAATTTCAGACGGTGAGAAGGATATTCATCGAAAAGGGTTACCTAAGTCGATTAATTGGTAGATTAATGGAGACCGGGGGAAAATTCTCAGGGTGGTGGTGGTGGTGGTCGTGGAGAGAAAATCAAAACACATTTCTTTGCCATCCCAAGATGAGACGTTAGCAGAGCTTGCACGAAGAAGACTGGCAAGCGCAATCAAAAAGGAATTGTAAGCAGCCAATGTTTGAATCCTTTCCAACTCCCGCCTCGTGATGTCACTACGTTTGGAAGACAAGGTTCCTGATTTTGCAGTCTTATTTTGTGTCCATTCATTCTCATGTTCCGGTGGAACAGTATAAAGTAGCTGCACGACCTAGGGGTTGTCTGAGCGCATGCGTAAGCACCACTCCGCATGTCTGAGGACTGGAAAAATTAAGTCACTCAACAGCGCGGTGGTTTCACACCTAACACAGATTAGCCACACTGTAAATGTGCCAGAAGCTTTTCGTGGCCCCTATAAGGTCCAGAGTCAACAGTGTGAATTGGTGGAATATTTCCCGGACAGAGATGATATCAGAACAGACGTTTAACGGCACAGTGTACGTCTTGGATATAAGGCAACACTCGAAGAGTAACAAAATTTTGCGCTCCTGAACTGGCTTTTTTGTGATAAGTTCTAGATAGCAGATAGTTTGAAACACATTATTTGTTCTAATGGAACCCAAAATGCAGCCATTTCTTTAGTTTGTCCAAATATCTATAGCTTTCAATCTAGCAGAACTCGAAGAATTAGAGGTTTCATTTGCGTTTTGTTCATTTTATCACCTTATTCCCGTGAATACTAACCTCTTGCAGGTTTAAGTAAGTTGAGACAAGTCAAAAGCAAAGAATTACTTACGGACTTGTGGAAGAACAATCCTAATATTGAACCTACAAAGTCGTAACGACGTTGTTTCTATAATATTTCACGGGTCATTTACGATTTAGCTTCCCATAGTGATAAGTCCCATTTGATCTCAGAACGAATCAATTGTTTAGCTCGACTGGTTTATACCTTTTCCGTTCAGATTCTGTGGGGCAAAACGAAAGAGGGACACTTTCACCAGTAAAGTGAGCTGAATCCGTGTCATTGCTTAATTTGTATTCAAAGTTACGGACCCGGAAAGATCGTAGTACAGGTAAGCTTATCAGTTGTTACAGTGTTTTCATTTTTTATAGGGATATACATGCAGTTTCGTGATAAACACCATGATTGCTTAAGGGACGGAAATTGGTAATTTTCAAAAGTTACGAAATCTAAGATTAGCCTATTGCCCCAGGGGTGGTCAGACGGATAAGGTCGTGGCGTTTGAACGTGAAGGTCGTGGGTCCGAATCCTCCTATCACCGCCGATCGACATTCTTACTTGCTAAGTCTCTGTTAACCATGACTCCTTTCCTGAAAATGGTGAACACTGTTATTTCGTTAATAAAAAATTAAAGATAGAAAGATTCGTGCCGATTAAATATATGCTAACCGGTCAACTTCTCCATTTGGCAACCCTCTGTTGGATGTGACCACCTTCATAGAAAGTTGATTTACATTGTTGTTTCATTAATAAGAGACAGCAGAAGATAAACATAAAGAAGATGACCAAAACCTTGCGGATTTTGTCCTGTGGTGCACACTGTAAGTAAGGTTTATGCCTGAAGTCAAGACGCATCTGATACGACAGGTGTTATCAACAAATCAGTGCAACATTTATGACTTGTCACGTGATGGCAACTAGCTTAGCACCAAAGCTTCGGGAGTTAAAATGCTAAACAGAAGTTATTTCGAGTTGTTTGTAAACTAGAAGTTGCGATCCAAATGACAATTATTTCGTTCTAAAAGTGTGCGGATCCGGTGAAACAGAGCACAATTGGCAATACGAATTCTCGTCAGATTGTACGAATATTCAACAAACCACTGCAAACCGAGCAATTCTTGCAGCTCTCTCGATTCCTTGAAGATAAGGGATTGATAAGCCCTTCTGATGCAAATTTAAATGCAGAATGTTATAAAATTTTCCGTTGCTTGGTAACGTTTCCTTATCCAGCTAATCAGAGACATGCTGGGACAAGACCGATGAAAACCCGGTCGTTGTGAGATGCGTTTCGATTGTGCCTTCTGGAGACGACAGTTTTGTTCACGGAGGTGTCCTGTGTGCATCGTGTCGCCTTACACAAGTTTTTCCAACACAGTCAGAGTGGAGATTTAGAGGAATGATTAATTGGACAACAGCCTAATTGATCACGTTTTCTGATTGTCATGTACTAGTAGCGGCACCGTGAAATAGCGTCGTAAACAACGGGCGATCCTGCTGATTAGAATCACATTTAGTCAACGCATGGACACACTGAGGTTTGAGTTTGTCCTCCACGTGACCCACAAAGGATAAGATCAGTGTACAGTCGGCTCGAGAAAAAGCACCACTAGTTGCGTTTGTTAGCAGCTGCGTTTCTTGCAACTATGGAGCAGAATAACTCCATTGAACGAGTTTCAATATCCCCTGATCACACCCATTCCGTTGTGATAAAAACCCGTAGTATGAGCCACACAATGTATAACAACACGATATTTTATTTGTTAGCGCAAACACGATTTATTGAGTCCTGTGAAACTGTTATCCACGAATCAGACTTGAATGAGTATAGGGATTACTGGTTTTTACTATCACGCGAGTGGTCACCAGTACGAGAAGTAAGATATATATGTGTATGTAAGAAATAAATGACAAATAGCACATGCAAAACAACCAATGGAACGGACGGCTGACCGAGTAGCTGGAAGGACGGGAAAGAGATGGATGGCACACCTGCAGTAAATAAAGGTAAGCAGTAGCGAAAAGGAAAAGTGACTAAAGGGATTACGAAGCACATGCAGGATTGCGAAACGGCGCCTCCGATCAGCTGAAACAAGTTGCACTATAATTCTTTTTGTGTCAGCACACATACACACTGGTAGCTAGTTCGAATGCAGAGGGGCTCATTTTGGATTTCTGTCAGAACGTCCAGTGGCAACGTCGACTGACTAGCCTTATCATGTCGCTAAAAACGATAAATGCGAATATTTTAGCAAACTTAAAATATTTAAAATGTTCCAAAACAAATACTGTAGTTAGTTGTGAGACAGAATCGACGTAGTACTTTGACTGAGTTTTAGAATGGGAACAAAAGTACATGTAGCGACACCTGCGGATGTTAAACTGTAGGACGTAGTGAGTCCTACTTGAAGGCAGATATGACGCTTAATGTACTTCTATCGTTTAGAAGCCTGTGGTTATCAGTTAGTAGCCTCAAAATTATTTATACCACTAACAGGCATGGAGTAGGATAAACAAAAGTTTTTAGGCAACCCACTGCAAACGGGCACATGATTACTTCTTCATCCTTCGTTATAACTAATCGAGTTATCCATCGGGATCCATGGTTCCGTTGCGGACTGGACACTGTCCAGTTTCCCAATCCGAAGAAAAGGGTCGACTTAAAGCACCACACCCAGAACATTTCACCCAAATGCTCTAATTCAAGAAAAACATTAGGACAACCTGAGGGTTGCACTAACCAACGGGAACTGCTGACTGAACGCTCACTGCTTGCGCCCTTTAGATGAAGTTAGACACCCTGGATGCCCAGTGCACCCGTTTACCACAGATGTCGGTGAGCATATAGATGCATGCTTCTTTTGACATCCTTGCTGAGTTTAGAATCAGAGTGTAGTCAGTTCACATCGAGTGACTACTGGCAATCAATCGGCCCGTTAGAGAGCGCCTTTTTCCTCCCCTTTTCGTGAAAGCATCTCCTACAAAAGATAGAAGCGCGTAGGACTTCCTCAGCCTTCGCCACTTCCGGAGCGCATTCATTTGGGAGCCTGCTAAGAGGAGTTCAAGACGAGCAACGGACTAGAAACGTGAGACGCTTACCAACGACAATGTTGAGAGGTCAAATCGGAAGAAGGCTGGACTATCATGGAGATTGCATGTAGTTTGGCAAGACCTGAATTCCAGTTACCGTCTGTATTTTTCATATGTTTGGGGCCAGCATTTCTTCGAAGTCAGTTGCATGCAAAACAGTTCGAAATGCAGAAAATAATGGAGGGAAGATCAAGAGCTGGAGAAAATTCAGTAAACATAAAACAGCACTGGGAAACTAGACATGAAAAACAGAGATGAATGCTTTACTACCTGCCTAGTAAACCTGAGGCGAATAAAAAAGTGTGGTCATCTGGGCTTCCCTGATTTTTCTAATTTACTGCAAAATTTGAAGAAAATCTGTCTGTAAAAATTGGTCAATAATTTGAGTAACATTATTATGTCGAACATTTGTTAGATTCCTTGAATTTAAGGATCTTGAGAGTTTCATTCTACACAAATTTTTGCTCATAAACTGCATCAACTGCTTCACAGAATGCAGAACGGTGTATCGTTCACTTTCTACTGTCGAAAATAGTAAATTTCCTCTCTCGGTCAACTGTCAGTCAGCAGTGGGGTGCGGGGAGGGGAGGGGAGGGGTGAACGCGGAAAAGTCAGGAATTTTTGTTTGCAGTAAAGGTCGAGCAGGATAATTCCGAAATCTAGTTATAAATCGCTACGCTGTCAGACGGTAAAGCACGGAATTCATCTGTTTAACTCCGAAAAATGAAGCACAAGTTGCCAAGGCAGGGAATTGATGTTGATGTGACAAATCTAGTAGTTTGTTGCAGATCCAACATTCGATATCCAAAGAAAAAGTGGTATTTGTCACTTAGATATACAATTAGATCACGTAAGCCGATGAAACATGCTGGATGCAAGTATGTCAAAGATAATGTGTCACGCAGCATTCATTAATTCATCGAATACCGAAAACAAGAAAGTATTCGAATTTGAGCGACAGCACGCTGCATCTGTCATTGCACTTTTCATATTCAGTTTCATGCAGCATCCATAGTCAGGTAAAGTTGACAGTCCAGTTTCGTGACGATAAATCCTAGTTTTTGTCCCTGCTATTTTGAAGGTATCATTCATTTTGTTAACTCCTTTTTTGATATAACTCATCCTATACTTTTTTGATTCCTATTTAAAGAAACGGTAAAATACAGTATTTTCAAGAAGTTGTAATCGAAGGAATGCTCGCAAATACTAAATCTGACTGACCGCAACAGGAACCCAACCCACGTCCTTCCAGATCAAAAGCTGTGTAGTAAACCGTTTAACCACTGCTGATTTCCTTTGATGCATCGTTCAGTGAATTGTCCAAAACATTTTGGTATCATGTTATCTGAATCGTGATCCCATTTACTGCCCAAACTGAAACCCCGAGTTTTGATACAAATCAATCGCCTTCTTTAACAGGTGCATAAGAGTCGTGAGTACAACTCTGACAACACCAGCCAAATGGCATCCTATTGATTTTCTTGTTCTAGTCTCCTTGGTGTGTTCGCTTGCCTCTCAAGTTTCCGCCTGTCCAATCCGCGTATTTTTCCCAATTGTAGATCAGTTGTAGATGGTTCGCTATAGAACGACCGAAAGTCTCATGTATTTTCATTTCAGTCAGGAAGGGATGTGATTATATTTAGCATCCTCTTTATGACATCCGAATTGCTCATTTTTATCACTTTGTCACCCTTCGTTTGTCCAATTCTCTATTGCTTTGTTCAATCACTTCGGAGATGATAAGCATGTGAATGATTAGTAGGTTTTGGTCAGTGCCTGGGAGTTCGCAAACCCCGTGTATAGCTTAATTTTTGCTTCACCATCCAGCTACTATCTAATGAAGTAACATTTCTGATAATACGCCGTTCAGTTAATCGTCACATTGGCAAAATATATATTATTTTTCAAGTTTTAATGCTGCCTTGCTAATCCCGCTTGTTTCTTTTGGTCTCGCGGATTTCCACAAGTGAAGCAGTCAATTTCTGATAGCATGACATTTGAGGAAACATGTGATCTTGCAATCCTGGTGACCCTACGGCAGACGCGTTTTCGTGTGCAACAACCGTTAGTCTCACGATGCATTTGCAGCAAAAAACATCACTCTATTATGAATGCTTCGGATGCAAAATTTTGAAAATTTTTCTAAATACAATCTCTTGCAAACTATACAACGTTCAAATAGGCCTTGTTTTCTGCTGAGCTGTACCTAGGATAGACGGTAATAAAATACGTACATATTGGATACTGTATCATATTTTTGGAATAAGTAAGTTTTAAAAACCAACTAACCTGGAATGGGAAAGAATAGAACCACTGATTTCAGGTGTAACCCAAGTCTCTTGGGTACTAACCCTGTTTTTCAAGTTATTGGCTCTCGGAATTTATTAAACAGGATCTTTGAAACACTGATCAAGGTTGAATTCGGATGGGACCGAATGAATAGGATTAAATTTTGACGCCAAAATCTGTACATATCGAAACCTGAGATCGTATCAAATAGGCTTGTGACAATCCCCTACGCGGCGGAAGAAGGCATGCAGGTTTTCAGTATATTTACCTGCATGCTTGGATTGATCCTAAAGTTTCAAATCTGGTGTCCTTCGCCATCTGCAAACCTTGTTGTTATGACAATTAAATTTTAATAAACTGATTTCCAATGAAGTCCACTAACTTTGTAAAATGCTTTTTCATTCAAGGGCAGCCATGATATCAGCAGTATAAGTCGAAGAGACAGATAATCAGGAATCACTGCTAATGTACAACTAACCAGTCCCAAATAAAGCTTGGTTCTGGGTGTCACCAGATGTGAACTACGTATTTCTCGAGAACGACGTCATAGGTCTTTGGCGAATTAACCGCGGACTTTTTGAAAGTGGGAAATTACAAACCACTAACAAAGCCTTGCTCGCTATGAACGAAAGAAACAGTTTACCCAATAAACAAACATGTTACTCCCCAGCGCCGTTTGGGTGCCACTTCTCAGGTGACTTGACTAAGTACATGTGCATCCATTCATGCTGTTTCGATTGAACGGCTTTTCGTAAACAAATCTGGTTAGCTGAACAGCGCGGTGATCACCCAGAAAATGACGTAAGAAAAAGTAAACAAAGAAACACATCTCTGTTTGGTGCTTCGGCTCGGAACCTGTCCAATTCAGTTGGTATCTAATAGCGGTCATTTCAGTGGGACAAAGAACCGGAAAGAAATTTGATCGGTCGATGACGCTATTTGTCGAATGCGTTTATAAAGGTATATGGTGTGCTCACTGGGTTTATATGGGACTGAAAGAGTGAATTGTACCAAACTACTTGCGGTTTACACTCACAGGTATGGTACATACACTTTGGTGGTCGCCATATATTTGTTTAGTACTGTATAATCAAAGTAAGCCACGGAAGAATTTCGAAGAGAATGAATTGACGAATAGGGGGCTGATCCAATTTTAGCAGTGTTCAAAGCAGGTTTGGGAGATTTACTGATTTTTGAGAGGGTTTTGATAATCGGTAGTGGTCAAGCGGGCGTAAAGGTCGCCGGTTCGATTCCTCCTCCTACCGCCGATAAACTTCCTCAGATGGTAGTTCTCTGATTGTCGCGGCCCTCTTCCTGAAATTGATGTACAATGTTACTTCTTTGCTAAAAGAGGCAAATGGCAAAAGATAAAAGCCTTTGATTATTTGAGGTACGAATGCACTTTAAGCTCGGATGGAGTGCGAGATTCCCACGGATATGTTTGTTCATTTTGATACCAAATTATTGCCATTAGGTTTTGATGTTATTTATTAACTTTAACACTAACTTTGAGGATGCACTGTCGATGTTCGTCAGCATGTTTAGCTCAATCTTGATTTACTCCTTTCATTATTTGTCTACTCTCTTCGGACAACGAAGTACACGCTTGAATAAATCAAAAAGCACAGTGAAAAAATACGTTCCTATTATACCTCAAATCGGATAATAAAAAAGAACATGGGTACAAATGCCCCATGGACCCTTATTAGTCATCTAGATTTTCCAAGGTGGGACTAAGAATCAGAAATTATATTAGATGAGAAATGTACTACCGCACTGTGTGTACAAAAGTCCATTCCCAATGCCGGGATCGAAGAGGTGACCTTTTACTTACCGGTCAGAAGCTCTTATCCTCATGAAGCAATGCGTGGTTCTCGAACACGAATTGCACAAGTGGACATCCAGTGTTGCTCGAACCACGGTTCTATTGAGACACAACAAGAAACCTGGTTTTAGCGATTAGACTAGCCTAGTCGGTCGCTTTGCAAGGGAAGTGAACAGCACAGCTGATCAGCAGCCAAAGGTTTTGGGGATTGATCTGAATCTATTCGCTGGTGGCTCAAGCAGCCAGAGGGGATACGGAATGGAAAATCCAATTGCATACTAGGCACTACTTTTCAACTAATAGTAGGGGTGACAGAGATTTTCGTAATTCATTGTTTTTTCATTGACTCTGCAAATCACTCGCAAGGAAGTTTCCCAAGCTATACTTGAATTGGTAACTCAAGTTTAGAAGAAGCATCATTATTGTGTAAATTTGGGGTTTGGTAAAGAGTTGGCTGTTGGTTTATTTAGTGCTTGCATATTTGACGAACGAGCTGAGTGATTTATCTGAATTCAGATTTGCAAGGTGACGGACTTTAGTCTGAGTAGGACAATTCTCAGCTTACCTCGGAATTGTCAAAATTAACCGGAATTATATCAAACTTTTCGGAACTCCTATTTTGCTAGTTTTTAGATCTCATCCATGCAGGTTAGAAGAATGACCAATTTTAAGTGAGGAGGATAGAGTATGCGTACTTTATGAAGCATCGATTGCTTGCATGCTGGTCTGCAGTCTGCAAAAAGGCTCACATTTGTCAAATACTGAGAAAGATAGGCGTGCTGTCCCACATTTCATAATGTTTTCGACATAAGTCCCGGGTAATTTTGATACCATTCTGAAATAATCATGCAATGGAACATAGGTATCTGCGGGCACATTGAGACGCGCATATCCGGGTAGAAAGACCTTGTCCGTGGTTTGTAAATCCTCAGATTCCGATAGAGGAATCATTCATCACTAGTGTTTAGGTCGTTGCCATTGACGCATCAATGATAAAAGTATTTCACTTAGATGACAGCTATGTGAACCTAACACTCCACCACATGTCGTGATATACTCTGTTCACAGTTGAGTAGTTCACACATTTCTGATTACATAAGAGGCCAATAAGAATGACATTGCTGACATAACAATAAAAGTGCTATTTACATGATCAAATTTAAATCAAGTATTTCGCAGCCTTCTGGAGGAAGCCACTGCTAGCTTTTCAACGAGATCCAGTGCAACATGCCAAAGCAAGGTTATGGCTATGACAACATGTGATTATTCAAGTGCGCTATATACACCGACGCAATTCCGCAAGCAAATGCGATTTTAGCCTTTTCACCGGTCATTTCGTCTCTTAAAAACTTTTGGGAAGTTGTTGGATGTGTGGCAGATAGAATTTCGGATTGGAAAAAGAGGAGAAATTGATTGTGAGTTTTGCAAGGAACTGGAAACGCCGTACCCCATACTGACGCTTTTTGTCCGAACTGCTAGTTGAGTAGAATATTGGTAAATCGGCTAATCAGGCCTTGCGTCATTGTCCTGGCTCCGAAGTGACCGCTTGTTTTTATGTTCAAATGGTAGTTTACAAGGCCAACTATGATCTTGTGAGACAATGTTTCTAAGATAGCCAATGTATTCAACAACAGAAAGAATTTAGCGCGTGGATCAGCAATTCACCAAAGTAATAAAGAATGTCAGTCGTTACTTTTTACTTTTCAAGTGATTTGAACAAACTGATTGCGTACCTGCTAATGCCTCCAGGAAAGCCACCCCCATCACTGGCGGAACTAATAATATTAAAGTAGCTAAGGTTGCCACTTCTATTGTCATTAGCAGCACAATTTCCGCTGGTGGCATTGTTACTTATAATACTAGAAATACTATCACCATTACTACTGCCACTAGTACCATTAATATTACTATTGCAAATACTTTTGTTACTACTGCCACTACTACTGTTACAAATATTAATGCTAATATCGCTGCAGCCGCAGAACAGTTTTTACTAATGATGGACTCTCGAGCATACTCCACTCCTGGTTTTAAGATAGCCTGCTTTCGGTGACAAAACGTTTTGCTTATTTCTTTGTGAAATTAAAGACAAACTACTCGACTTCCTGCTACTGTTCTTCTGAAAAGACCCTCAGTGCAAACAGTTTGTTATTTATGTTCCCCTAATTTGCTGGATAAAATGTTTTCACACAAAACGCGCTCCATACTTCTCCATCAAAAGTGTCTAGTTCACAAATGACTCATAGCCCGCCTCCTGCCTGAATTTCCCTTTGCGTGTGGATTTCTATTCAGTTTCTTAATTTGTGAAAATTTTGAGCGTAGGCTTCTCCCTGTCGCTCGGGAAGAGAGTTACCATGGTGTCGCCCATGACAACCCATGCAGTGCAGCTTCAAATAGGTCAATTTTAATTCCCTCAGCTGTACTCAAGCAGGCTGCCACAGCAGGTCAGCATTTGTTCGTGGTTGTTCTATATTTCTCTCTCCATGCGATTGGGAATCGGAAGTGGCTACCGAGTCCAAATCACACGAACACTAGGGATGGTCGATATTGATTGGGGAAAGTCAAAGATCAGTAAATATGCGGTTGCGATTGCACTGTTGAATACGCGTGTCCACTGACATATATATTTGTATGTATGTATATATATATATATATATCTATATTATAGCTTTGGAAATATAGACATTTTAGGGTAAAAACGCAGACGGAAGTCAGAAAAAGGTAGAAAATCCCATTACTTTCCAGAACACTTACCACCGTCGTCACTAATGTCGTGGTCGGTAGAATATAATGATACCTGTCGAGAGCGAGTAAAATAAGAAGCAAACAAACAAATACTGTGGCCAGTATTACTTGGACGGGAGAGCTGACTTCTTGTTCTTCTCTGAAGAATCGCAAGTGGGATCAATGTATGTCCAATTTTGCAGTGAAGGTGGTTGGCAGGAATCAGTATTAAAAACCGATGCTAAACTTGTGGTTTCGATTAAAGGGTAGCTTTGCATGGAATGAACTTTTGATTCCAATGACATTCCGTGTATCTTTGTAGCTGTTTTACCTGGCAATCACCTAAAAACAATTGACTATGGGCTCCTATCACTCAATGCAAATTTAGTTTTAGAAGCCCATCTAATATTTTTCTTAGGTTCGTTCGTCCTATAATATGAAAAGTTACTAGGATTTAAACTGGACTTATCGACAGGACACGCAAACTAATTTATGACTGAGATTTTAGTCCGTGATGAGGTTTCAGCTACTCACTAGTGTTAAGAATGCTCTGCTTGATTCCGACTGCATGTTGTGAGGTTAAAGAGCACGCATTCGTATCATGAACGCATCTTACGCCGTTCGGCTTATAATGAACTCCCACATTTGACGGCTAAATGTTAACAAATCAGATAAACTCACATGGCCTGAAGAAGTATAGTCACATTATCCTGATACAGATACTTTGTATTGTTTTAGTTTACTTTCCCAGCTCAGTCGACGAAACAGTCCGCGCCCAGCAGAATGCCGCACCTTAGCTAACTTGAAAAATTTAGGCCATTTGATATACTTTGCTAAACAGATAACTTTCTGGACTTTTCATTGACGAGTCCCGACTCTTATTCAAGCCATCACCGCGGAAATGCGTTGCAAAACATCGGAATTTCAATACTAAGACATGCAACCGAAAAATTAAAAAAGCGACTGCTAAAGATTGCTTCAGATCATTGGCGTTACCGCGAGATCCTGGTCGTTGAATTCCTCGGAGTAAGAAGAGATTAACAGGCAGTTAAGCGACATTTTCATGTTGTTACTATCTTGGGGAATCACAAGCCGTTATTCTCGACTAAGTGAAAATAAAGATAGCCGACAGCCTACGATATTAAGTAATCGAGTTAGACAAAAGCTGTTTTGAGAATAAACTGTTAATTCCCTTAACTTTGCATTTTCTTTAATCACGAAGGGGTTCGTAATGGTGACCATGCGTGGGCCAAGATGAAAACGGTGATTAGGTCCCATCACAAAAGGGGATCAATTCCGCTTGTCTCCCCCTAATCCACTGTACTCTAGCAAAGATATACTAACCGAACATTTAAAGACACCAACACGACTGGAAATAGCAGGAACATTGGACTCCTGGTTTGAGATGATCAAAAGAACAATGAAATTAAACAACAGCTTCCCGATTTTCTTCACTCTCTTGCAGACCACGTGTTCTAACCAAAGGGTAAGAGTGACTCATCAAGACAACTGAAGACTTCGAAGTGGGCACAACTGTTGCTTTACGTCTACCTGCGAACCATCGTCGAAAACTGGACGACGAAGCGAACCGTAGGAGAGCAAAGACTGGTGTAATAAGCCCTACGCAGTTTCTTATTATTTACCCCATGATTCAGACCGTAGTTCGCCAACAAACTGATTTGTGCTATCAGGTAGGCAATATGTTGAAGTAATATCGAATCATCTCAAACACTGGTCTAAGTGATTAAAAGTCAACGGGTCATCAACAGGTCTTTTTTGCTGTCTTTGCCGCCTTACGGACACACTGAGCCAAGGTCCACTGAGCAGATGTAAATCTAAATGAAATATGAGCACATTTTTAGTTACCTTATAATCGTGATCGATAGAAGTATATCCATGCAACTAATGAGCTTTTGTCACGTGTCGATATTTGGGCAGTTAGGTACCACTTTTGTGCATGCATGTGTGTGTGTGTGTGTGGTTATTTGTGCACAAGTTTAACTTAATCTGGCATTCCATGCACTAACTACTAAGAGGAAACTTCATCGGCCGTTCTGCTAGGAACACTTCTCCCGACCGTTTCCATTCTAACCGTTTTGAAACGCCTCATTTAATTCCAAGTCAGCCCCTTCCTGTACGGCGGTTCCGTTGGATCACTTCTGATTTGCCTATGACCTTCGAATGAGTGCATTTGAGTGGATTCCTTGTTTAATTTGAACAGTTACTAAGCAACTGCTGGATGCTGGTTCTTGATTATTCTTCTACGCCTGACTTCGTTCTGAGATTGGTTTTACTTAAAACTCTTATTTGTTGGGAAAACTGACAGATCACTTTCATGAACGAATATAAAACAATGAAATTTCAATAATTATTCGCGATTTTTGGTGTTGCTTTTTGTTCTTTATTTTCTGCGCTTCTGTTACTGGCATCCACTCTAATCGTCCTGATACCGTGATGAGACGGACGTGACATATGACTATGTGCAAGCCAGTTCTAGACTATCTTGAAATCTGAAAACAGTGTAAGAATTTCCGGGGAAAGTGGGTTTACTCACAGCTATTTTGAGTGTTTCGAATTTCTATTTGTTTATTTTGGGGTGTTTCCAGTTGACAAGAGGAACCAGATGTTACATCGGATAAAGTTTTCAGTCAGGCACTGGGCATTTAAAAGTCGATGCCACTAGCCGCAATCAGACATTCGACAGCTGACATGCCAGGCGTACATGATCATATCTTCGAAAGCCCATGCACAATGGCATTCAAACGCGAGTTACGTTAGTGAACATCCGGTGTTATACAGCCGCCATCCCGATGTAAGAAGGCAAAAGTGGTGTGTTTACTGAACGAACTACTCTAGAAGTTGATTACAATTTTTCTTCCAAAAGCTCACCTACACGGAATCGAGTGTACCAAGTCCCTCAGAATGTTTTAACTTACAGATCTTTGCCAGGTCCCTTATACTATCAATGACGATCACAATAGGGGATCTTTCGTTTTGCATTCAAAGTGTCAGATGGTTCAAGTTGAAATCTGTTATTTCTGCCTTTGTTTTTAAATATTTATAATACTCAGTTTTTTGCACGCTTAGCCTTTCCTGCATTTGAAATCGTGACTTTAACTTGTTGCACCGGTGTGCCCCTTGGATTATTCTTGTTTCTTCCAATCCGTTTGGTAAACATAGTAGCTGAAACTGTTTGGCCATGAGGTACCAACGGTAAAAATGATTGAAGATTCTGTGGCAAGTCTATGTGCAGGTCACGTGAAACAGTCCGGCACAGCTTTGCTTTAGCCTGGTCAGACAGTCAGCCAATGAGAACTGCTGCGACAAGAGTTCGTGAAGGTCAAACACCTCGAGTGCCAATGGACGGGACTTTTTCCGCCATTCGAGATTCTTCACAATCTGCATATAAATGTACGAATTGCAACTAAAATCAATGTGTTAATTGTGAATGATATTCTAAAACTTGTCTTAAGAAAGAATACCCACGGTAGTCGAAACGTTGGCGTATTACATCTACGAACAACACTGTTATTAACATTATACCATTCACAATTAAAACCAATACGTGGCGCATTGATTTTTCGATACATTTCTTACATCATTTGGTCCTGAAAACCAGTGTGTCTTCCACTTACTATAGGCTTTTTGTTATTTTCATTTGCATTAAATGGATAGGAGTCATTTTAGTACTTACTGGTGGTCCGTATCCGTGAGTTATCGCGAGTCGCTTATTTCCATATTACAGCTTCAAGTACAAGCACTAGATTTTTCCTAGACCCTTTATGACAATTTACCCGGAAGCCTGTTGGATTCCAGAAATCATTCTGCTTTTCGTTTTATTGCTTCAAAAGTTAACCTGTACATCAGCCTTGGCTTGCCTTACATTGCTTGTGTGTTAGCGATGAGATCTGGTTACCACCAAAATATGCTCGAACGTTTACAGATTTTTAGTTCACTGATTGGGCACATTTTTATTTCTGTCGTTATCAATACGGTACTGAAACTATCGCAGCGATCGAAGCTGCTGTACCGCTCATCGATTAATTGTGCCAAACGATTCAAAGCATCACGCCCATAAGACCAAGTTCACTTCAGACGGGACTAAAATTCCAGTGTCTGTCTAATTCGTAAGGTGATTTGGACAGATGAACTAGATCAGTTAGAGAAGATGAACTCTAACGGTGTTTGCTACTTGTTATCCGGGGTGTGGCTCACCGTATAAGCTTACCTTACTCTACATTACCCCGGACATTGGTAACTTCTGTTACCAATGTTTTTTGTATACTTTCTTCCTGATATTTGGCCTTCCATTAGGCAAATCGATTCCGATGACTTAGGAAGCCGATAGCCTACGTTGTGATGTTCGTAAAAACTACGGTCACGGCAGTGATATCGCAAGTCTTGGCATAATAAATAATGTATGCCATATGAAAATAGCTTACTGTAATTCTTTAACAGACTAATCACACAATTCTGGCACTGTCGCGATAGCTTACAGGCAAACGAATTGAAAATGATAGACAACACATTAAGCCAATTTTTTATGATCTACTTTCTGGAAAACGGGAAGCAATAGACATTGCAGAGATGTCTAGTTCATAGCATTTCCTCTGTTTTGACGAATCTTCTCAAATGACACAGACTGAGCCAGTCTTAAATTTATTCGACATTCATGTCTGAACTTATGGGGGGACAAATTCAAATAGGCGGCCAAATTTTCTCCGGAATTCTCTGCCAAGTGCACGAGTTAATAATGCCATTCGGCGTTTCCATGGGTTTCGGTGGGTGACTGAATGTGGGAAACTGCGGATTGACTGGCATAAACAGTATCCGATATTCGACTACGTCTGGAAAAATAAGCAAAAGCAACAGCCGCTTAGTGGATTTAATGCCCACGAAGAGCAAGAATAAAGCAATGACAATCAACAACAGGAAGGGGCTCGAAGTGAGGCAATCCGGCGGTGATTAAGCGGTCATCATCATGGTGTCTCAACATGAAGTTGGAGGAGTTGGAGTTATTCCACCGCCTTTCGAATCGCTTACTTGACCTTATTCCTGAAAATGACATGGAATATCGATTCATCAATAAGAGAAGCGAAATAATGAAAAAGCCCTTCTGTTATTGTCCACATAGCACATAAATTAGTCCCTCTATTACATAGCTCCAAACACTCAGGATTGAGATGGCACCTTCTTATCATCTCCAAGTGTCAACATCTAAAATGCTTCCGCAATTAACGAGACAAGGTAATTTTTAAAATAAATCCAAACATATAAGTGTCATCTCACGACAACCAATCTCCAAAATTCAGTTAAGCAAAATGAGTTAGGCAGTGAAAAAATGGTAGTCAAAACTATGAAATAAAGAGCAAGTTTTTGGTGTCCAGAGAATTTTCCAAGTTTTCGTGCCTAACTGAATAGACCTCACACTGCAAGGAATGTGAAATATTTGTTTGCATTTGACAGAACCTTTGCTTAGCCCAAAAAAGCAGAATCAAAGTCAGGTGGGAGTTACAGAATCCGTACCAAGATAGTAAGGTGTTGCAAAAGGTGCATCTTAGAGAATGTTTATATGTAAGCTGTCATAAGTTTCATAACACAGCGTGGTCAAAATGACTGATAATTTTTCCACTTTTCAGAGAAAGCCTTTCATTCGCTTGTCGTTGACCCATAAAGGTTTACACTGATTTGGATTTGGTGAGCAGAATACTACGCAGAAAGCGGATATTATTAAACGTTTCTTGATAAGCACGTTAAGGACGCATAAAAATGCAAAGTTTATAGCAACGGTAAGTTGACATTGTGAACCATTAGGCTTTTCAATAATCTTGAATCACTTCGCTTCCAATGTTAGTCAGAACACAATGCACACCATTTTCGAGAACCAAGTAGCGGCCAACAGATGGTTACCAAGTGACGGTTGTGGTGAAAGATATAAGAAGCAGATTTCCAGGGATGCCGAAGTTGTGATTACAATTGCAAAAATAATAGTATTTAATATAAATTAACCGGAAATAACCAACAATTTAAAAGGAATTCACCTCAGTCAACATCATCGTTCAACATCAAACAACTCCGCTGGTCGCCGCTTTTCCCATCATATCACATGTTTCACAGAAACGATGATTACACCGGACAGAATTGGAATAGACCTAGAGAGGCAACAAAAGAAAACAATGCCGTAGCAGCCGACATGTGGACAAAGTCTGACGCCACGAACGCAGATTCTCGGAACCACTCTGATTTGAGAAAAAGTAACAATCCGATCGTCACTGTTCACAGTTCACTGTAACATCCTTTAGCGTCTCTAGCCGACTGGTTGGGAGATAGTGCGGACCTCAAACACGAAAGTTTATTCAAGTTCATTGCATGGTTTCTCATTCACTGCCATCATGTTCTCTATTGATCGCAAGACTTCTGCTTTGGAGGAGGAACGGAAACCAGGAGGCGATCAAGTAGACGCATATTTGCACTGTGTCCAACAACACGAAGCTGACTAACCTGGATACCCTATGACCGAGCGTTTTCTGAACCAGTACCTAATATTCAAATTCTAAATTTTGCACTGCTTACCCGGTCTTTTCATCTTGTACTAGCAAAAGAACGGAAAACTCAATGATTAAAAACTCCTAACTGAAGAACATCTTCATCAAACCAACTTCATGCCTCTCAACCAAAAAACAGAACCAAGTGCACTGCGGAACTCAGTACGCAATCTTTCAACTTCAGAGAAATATTAGGTAGGTCGCACGAGTTGATTAGTCCAGTGTATGCCCATCAAGACTCTCATATACGCATGATCAATTTCATTGCGTGCCTCCACCTCTCGTGCAGCAGCTTCGGAGGTGAGTCGATCGATCGATAACCGTTAGTTCTTTCACACCCATTATCAAGCTGAAAACCACGAACGTTCGGCCCCGTTAGTGTGATTTAAACTTTGAAAGTGTAAAGCAAATGCCCACTTGGACTCCAGCTGTTACAAATGTGCCTAGTAAATTAGTTAACCATTCCTATACGAGTTCATCACTCGACTCTTTTTGTGCCACGGACTAGGTGGACCACACCGGCTAACTGTTGATAAAGCTGAAATCGGAACACCGTCTAATGTGACTAAAGAAACCGAGTTACAAAAGTTACTTTCTTTGCAAAACACGTGGTCAGTATGGGAATTTCGAGGAATGTTCTTGAATCATTAAAGGAATAACGCGGTGAACTTAGTTTAGTCTAGCAGAAACAGATGGCTACACAGTTCCGCCATGCGCACTACCGCAAACAGAACAATTCTATATTCACAAAACTGCTTTGGCTATGTGGCATGGAGTAATCAAGTGTCTGACGGACGGGAGATTTTCGGGATTTATATTATTTGTCCATCTCAAAAAGTAGAAATCACCTAATCATCAACAAACGTTCAACAATTTTTGTGTCTCATTCCTTCGTTTTAAATAGACGCCTTCTCCAGTTTGCAATATTCATGTGTAGGTGTGCATTCTGTCGCACACGTAAGCACACACACACACACACAAACACGTACAATCACATCTGTACGGCTACATGCAGATCATAGCATTGGATGCACGTGAAAAAAGCGATTCACTTTCAGCATTTGAAAATTTTATTTTTTTGTTTGAGGGGGGTGGGTGGGGTGGGAGAGGGAATACAGACTGTAACTGTGACTGCAACGGGAAATTTTACCCGATTACTCCGGGTCCCGCTAGCTATTAATTGAGCAACCGATCGTTACATTAGGTGAATGGTTGTAAAAATATTTTAAAAAATATTCTGTATACCTTATTGATGATGCAAGAGCGAAATTACACCAGAATTATGCTCTCCTATATTGTACCTTCTGATTCGTAGACAGTTTTCAATTGCTATGTAATTCAGTTTGATTCCTTTCGTTGGGATTTGTGTTCAAACTCTGAAAAAATCTCGTAGATACTAACCGTGACCGCTCCTAATATCCTTCTTTCATTTTACCACGATGTTGCAAGCATCAACGACCAGTGGTTACCGAATACCATTTAAATATTTAGAAAATTCAGTAAAGTCGATTATTGAAACTTAAGTTCGAAACTCTCATGACAGCTAGAGCGAAGGTTTAGTTTTTTACACTTGGCCTATTTGACCTTCAAGTTATTGTGAAGCGGCATATTTCTTTAAAAGTATTTTGATATGCGATTTTCTTTTCTTTAAATTTAATGTATATCCATTCTGTTTTTTTGCTTTGCACAAATTCTGTCCTCATCAACTGGGATTGTAATCGTTACCCCTCGATGTACAAGTAGGCAAAATATAGTTGAATACTTTCGTTGGCTATTGAAATACAACATACTGAAGGAAAATTCATTCGCTCACTCTAACAGTCTGCTCATTTCCTGACGACCAACTATGTCATTAATTTGGAGCACATCTTATCTCTTTCACTCTCCCTGCCGGTGCCTTTCTCTATCTGTTAGCCCGAGGGAAATGAATTTTGGGTCGTAATTTTCAATTCATTGTTCACTTGTTTATCCCCTAGCGGGATATTGTCGCGAGTATGTCACTAATGGTAACTGACAGAGTAAACAGTTCATCAGAACAAAAAAAGCAGTGGTGTGCGCTGACCGGAAAGTGTGCATTTTCTAATCAAGTTGAAGAATTTGTTTTCAATTGTCTACAAATTTTTCACTCACTATGCGGGAAAACACCCCGGCCGGAGAGTGGGCTTTCGTGCGGCCTGATCTCCTCAACTATGGCATAGTTTTGCGGAGAGAGGCTAAAAAACCAAATAGACAGGTTTTATGAAGTGAGTGAACTGCCACCTAATGCCCCTGGATTCTACCAGCCGAATGGTTATCATTTCTGCCAAATTTTCTTGGAGGATGGAACAGTTTGTACGGGTGATTTTGCCACCTAATTCGGTGATTGATTTTGATCGGATTCTGGTTGCCCAGCTGGGCGTTTATGTTGCGGCTGTTCCAAAACGCGTCGAGGTTCAGCACAAAACGTTATGCACGTCTGAAAATAATAAAGAATTTTCTAGCTGCTTGTCTCCTATTCGGAATATTTCATTCTAACTACACTCAATCATGTATTGCAGTCTACTTAAAGTGCTTGAAAATCCCAAAATCATTTCTGCTGTCCAGATTTCCTTAATTTTAAATGGTTACCAACGGCACCCAAAGAGAGACAGATCTAAAAAGTCATTTTTAGAGGTCTCAGAATCATGTGGTGATTCATTTTTCGATTAGGCCTATTCAAGAAGTGTGATAATTAGTCTAAAACTCAAAAGCTTCAAACGGCTTCGGCGTATAGATTCCGAAAATAAAAATGGTGATCAAGAAGCGAAATTCGTAAATTAAAGAAAAACAAATGACCTTGTCACATCATTTTCATGATTTACTCGACAAATGTATATTTTAGGATTGGGCTGTGTCGTTGAAGAACTGAGAAATCAAACCTACAGACTTTATGACAAGAACATGATAACATGCTAGGCTGATTGCCATTTGGATTCCGGTTTTTGCGCACAAGCGTCAGGTCATCTAGTCAACCATGCACTCGAGAAGCACCAAACTCGAGTTCCGCTTGTATTTGAGTTCATCTGTTGTGCATATCAACCATCGGACCCCGAGTTTGAAATCGGGCTATCCAAATGGAGACGTATGTTACCACTATATCACATGTTCTCGTCCAGGCAGATTAGAACTACCAGGCCAAGCTTGTTCAGATGTCGTCCTCAATGTCAACGTGATTTTGTTCTCTTGATCAGCACCGGTTTAAACGACGATTCTGAACGTTATCTGAGGCTAAATTTGCAGATTAGACATTGAGATAAGCTAGCGTATGAGGAACTGGGAAATGTTTTCTTCAATTGGCAAATCAGGCCTCCTTTTCCTTTGTTGAAGAATGATTTTCGAAGCACATTTCTAAGACCAACAAAATTGGCGATAGGATATCAAAACTGAAACCCAGAAGGCGTTCTGCTGAAGTTTGGGAAGTCCTAGAAAGAGAAAGTTGGATAAATCCTTTATTTTTGACGATATTCCCTTAAGTGTTTGTTCACAAGAAATTTTGGTTTGACATATTTCGTCACTATCGAAGGCAACCAACGAAAGGGTGTTTTTGAAGCCGACAACAGGTTTGGTCGTCTACCCTTCTTTGTACGCGAATTTTGTGCTTATCTTCACATCAAGACGTTCCCATTAGGAAATGTGATGGTCGAGTCAAATTTTGTTTACCCATGTACTAATGAGTTACCAGTTAAGAAATGTCACGCTTTCCAATTCAAAACAAAGCTTCTGGATTTCAGTGCTAGACTTCACTTTCTCTAAGTGCAGACAAATAATCTGTGCACACTTAGACGTGCTTTTTCAAGTCCTTTGGAAAATAACTTCCTTAACTTTGCGGTCATGACAGTGTTCACTCCGAAAATAAAGAAGTATAACACGTGTTTCGCATACCGCCTTATGGGTTTGGTTGTGTAAGAGTTGATGAGGTCCGATAAGCTTACAAAGCTTCGCGCTTGTTTGGTTTTTATGGTTTCTTAATTTCCAGATTGATTGGCCAATCCTTTTGAAGATTGCCATCTCAGTGCTTCATACATTGGGGAGCCTCGGATTGCGAATTCCAAAAAGTTTGAAGAACCACTTTCAGATGCTCGAGATTTTCTATGCACATTGTGGACTGTTTCCAGAGGAGGGTGCTCTTTCATTGATCGATGGTAATCACTCTATTAAACGCACGTGTGGGATGAGCACCAGACTTTATCAGCTTACCAGTTACCTGCTGCGACGCATTAAGTAGTTTCAAGGTCACTAAGCATTTGTTTGCCTGGTGAAATGTAGTTTGTGATGATCTGACCATAAACCTTGTGCCATTAGAATCCTGGTTAAATACAGAACGGCGCAAGGGAAAGAGGAAAGAAAATAAGACTTTCCGTAAAATTTTACGTCGCCTCTGTTCATCCAGACTCCTGCTCCACGTTATCGATCGTTTGCCATAATTCAAAGTGAAATCTGAAGATCACCGTGCGGAAACTTTTTGATGGATGGACGTGGTAGCGAGTATATGCATCCATAAATCTGCCAAGTCTGGTTACCTCTATGCTTGTTGATGGGACGTCACAACAGCCTGACTGTAGCTTACCGAAAGAGGACATATCAATGACAACAATCCTCAGTCATCTGACATAGGATGTCATAATCAATGTGTGTAAAATGAAGTTGTCCTAAATTAGATGGGCGAGAGTTGCTCGTGTCTGTGTGACGTTTATCTTCTTGCGGAAATTGTGTAAAATATGGATGAACTATGAATAATTTTGACCGTTTTACCATGCAACTTCTTCAAATAGCAAATAAGATTGGAATTTATTTGTGCATTGTCATCAGGTTGTGTCTTTGAATTCCGTTAGATTGGTCATCTAGTTCTCCCTCCTCCGCCTCCTCCTCCCACTCCTCCTCCAAACGGCTACCGGAACAGCACAATACAAACAGCATGGATTTCCTTCCAGCCGGAAGGGCGTGAACCAGAAAGAAAGAAACTTTTACCAGAAGATTGCACAGAATGCACAAACGTGATTTCAAGCGGTGGTTTTGAAACAGGCTATTGGAGCCAGGTCATGCCTAATGATCAGCCTTTGCCTCGGGGTAGTCAAACAACGCGGAGTTATTTACTGATTGACTGTTGTGTATCATGGATTTGGTAGCTTGTATGCACCTCATGGGTACAAACTGCAAGCTTTTTCGACCAGATTACTAACTATTCCGGAACGGAATGTCCTCGTTGTGTGAGTAACTAGTCGGGGTTGTGAAAATCTCGTACCACATTTTTGATTACACCGTTGTTGTGTAACTGGCATGAGTACGCAGTTTACTATTATTAACTTTAAAAAAATAGATTATTGATTCATATGGGAGCATCAAGTGTTGATTACCACTGACACCAAATATCAGTGCTATTCAGATTACTGAATTCATTGTGACATTTCAAGTTACCGATAGCCTTTCTCTCCTTCTTCTAGGTTTACGCTTCCAAACCAAGATTAACGACTAAAGCAACCGAGCGAATGAAGTCTACGGTCGAGTTTTCACTAACCAGCCTGTCAAAAAACAGAACGTTATAAAGCATGTGAAACTAAGACCACCTAGCCGGCAGTCGGATATGAACAACACCACACACACAGGTCGATTGATCTAACTCAGACGGTCCCTGGATTGTCCGTTTGACACTTGGTAGAGTGCCATTCTACCGGCAACGCTGCGTTATTGACTTTTGAGCAATCGCATACATGAATTCATCACATGGTGCATCGACTTTTTGTTACACTCCGAGCCTCGTTCGGTTCAGATTTGTTAACAGATTAATTAACTTTACGAATATGACACAATGTCTCTTACTTTGGTTTAAACTATCCTTCGGATCTTGTCAAAGTGCACTGAGTGTTCCTTCGCAGGTGAAGCAATCGGTTTTTAAGATTAATCGAAGTGGACTGGTTCGACGCCTGTCCTCTAAAGATTAAGTTGAATTTGAACATCTGAAGATGAGTCAAATCTCACTATTGGCTTTGAAATTTGGGGCGGAAATACAAGACCTTGTTCGTTAGCCTGATAAATGCTTGCACGTTCCTGGCAAGCTCTTTGAGACTACGTTGAACGAAAATAGAAAAATGCAGGCAAAGAAACAGTAAATTCGACAGAATTTATCGCAAAACATATGTGGTATTCGGATACGGGTGTTATGTCGTATAGTGTTGACGATCTGTGAACCGGTTAGAATCAACTCGGATAGGGTTCGTCCCGAGTTCTCGTTTCATTGCGGACGAGGCGGATATGCACTGGTGATTCCTAACAAGGATGAAACAGATGTGCAATGTTTTCATGGTTCTTAGTGACCCACAGAACGTTGTCACTGCATGACGAATCATTCGAGAAACTCAAATATGCTTCTGTCCGGCTTACAGGTAAAAAAACAACTGACTTTGGTTGCTCGTCATCCGAAAGACAAGCTGACCCTTTATTTCCAATTGTTGTAACTGGTAAGTAAATCAATGTCGACTGGGTCATGATCAGTGGCATTTTCTGACCGTCTTGTGTGCATCACATTTTTTCATTGTACCTGATCGAAGCAACCTGTAAAGGCGAGAGAAAACAATAGGCGATGTTATGAGTTACGAGATTGCTTGCTTGCCTGGCAGGTGACCATCAGCCGACAATTTGATTACAATTCGTACCAATTATCAGGTCAGTTTTGTAACAGAAACGCCACTAGGATTTGTCTGTCCTCATGTTCTTTCACAATGGACCATGAATTGATTTACTTGGTCGTGCTAATTTGGTGCCCTTTACCAACCTGATGGTCACTAGGAGCATGTGACTGGAACTATTCATGTGATGTGATCAATGTTATTTGCACTATTTGCGATAGCCTTTTGTCATTCGTATCGATCGGAAGATTATTGATGATGCCGGGAATTTATGTCAACTGACAGTGAAGTAGAAGTTATGCTAAAGCAGCCTTGCAACATACTGGATCAAAACGGATAGTCCACTGCCTTGATCCATTCGCATAGAAATCCAAGAGGCTACCGTAATTTTGCTTCCCGAACTGTTTCGGCGTTTCACTATATTTTTTCAGTTGGGATTTTTAAATGACTTATGCAATCGTATCCGTAAAATGCTTTTATTCTCCGCAAGTAAATTGAAACACTACCAGAAAATGCAGGTATGAAACTTCTTTTGCTGAATATGTTGAAGTTTTTCTAAGCACTGACACCGTGGACGCGCAAACTAACGTACTAATAATAGTATTATCGAGGCACTTCTGTTCCATTCCTTATGCACGAAGAAGAACAGTCATATAAAATAGTTCTGCCAAGCTAGAGGTTAAGTGAATGTAGTTTTGTTTCCCTTTTGCTTTTGTTTATGAAATGCCGAGGTCACATCAATTCGCGGGAATGAGTGTTACATTAGTTGTGGACCTTCCAACTTCCGACCACACAGAGTCTGCGAATCGGTGTTTATCTTAAAGTTATCATAAAAGAGTAAATTTATTAAGGCAGGTTTTCGCTCTTCCAGTGCTGCTGATTTGACGAAATCCATTGTGATCACACGTGGAAGCTTTGGCTAAATCAAACTCGGTGAACTTCGTCCGATTCTGGTTGACCTGATACCGACTCTGAGATACTCAGATACATGAAATAATTCACCATGTGATATCATCGCCCAACTCACCATAAAGAAACCATAGAAGTACTGTACAGCTGTTTCATCCTTGTTAGGAATGATGAGCAATGCATATCGACGGCGCCCGAACTGGGACGCGAACCCGGGACGAACGATTCTGAGTCGAACGCCTTAGCCATTACGCTACCGGGCAGGTGCAACATCATGTGGTGAAGTTGAACAAACCGTTCAGAGCCTGCCCGGTAGCGTGATGGCTAAGGCGTCCGACTCAGAATCGTTCGTCCTTGTTCGGGTACGCGCGCCCCAGTTCGGGCGCCGTCCATATGCATTGCTCATCATTCGCAACAAGCATGAAACAGCTGTACACTGCTTCCATGGTTTCTTAATGGTCAGTTGAGCGATCATATCACATGGTGAATTATTTCATCGAAACATTCAATTTCCTACTACTAAAATGTGCCGATTAATCAAGCTCTGTAGGTCATATCCAAAGCCTTCGTCGTACTTAGGCTACCTGCAGAGAAGTCATCTATCAGTAGAGGTCGATGGCTTTGAGCTAGCGGACAGTAACCGTGCAAATCAGTGACGGCTATGTGCAATATTATCATGTGGTGAAGTTGAACAAACCGTTCAGAGCCTGCCCGGTAGCGTGATGGCTAAGGCGTTCGACTCAGAATCGTTCGTCCTTGTTCGGGTACGCGCGTCCCAGTTCGGGCGCGGTCGATATGCACTGCTCATGATTCCTAACAAGGATGAAACGGCTGTACAGTGCTTCCATGGTTTCTTTCTTTATTGTCAGTTGAGCGATCATATCACATGGTGAATTATTTCATCGAAACATTCAATTTCCTACTACTAAAATGTGCCGATTAATCAAGCTCTGTAGGTCATATCCAAAGCCTTCGTCGTACTTAGGCTACCTGGACTAACGTGCACATCCTGTTGTGAACATCGACTGCGTACTTCTTTTGAAAGTATAGAAAGAAACCGAAGCAACGAAGACGTGTATGACACCGTGATACTCATGGATGACTGTGTGACCAGCTCTTCATATTCCTACTGTATTTATGTCAGTATCGTACAAATTCTATAGCGTGACATGATATATTGCAAAAAATTACACACCGCTTGTGCTCTGATTCCATACAAGACTGCACGAAATTTCTGTGCTCCAATATACACACTATCAATTTCGGCATCGCGCACGGAACTCCCATGATGCACTGAACCAGATTAAAGCGATCGATATCAGTTGTCACCGGAGAATGCGAGCAATTTGAAATTTGGTGCCTTGATAAAATTAACCTGAATGATCAAAGTTGCCGGCATTCTTATAATTTATTGGGAAAGAAGCCTATAATTTGGTGAAAAACCTCGCTTTTCTTGAGTCTCCAGTGAATCTGTCATATGACCGGCCGAATGAACTACTGTTACGCTATTTTAAACCCGTGAGTTTTAATGCCACTGAGGGAGCTAAATTCATATGTCCAATCATGCGGAAAATCATTTTGTTCGAGGATTTCTCTTTGAGCTTCAGACACAAGCCTCAAAATACGACTACGCCTACAGCTGGATGACTGACTCCAAGGTCATTTAATTGTTGGACTAAACATGCCAGAACTGCACTAACCATTACTGCTTGCTCAAGATTAGGCTTCTCAGAATGTAGATAAATTTTGTTAGCAATGCCGGGATGTCATGGCAGTGGGATCTTCAACAGCTGATCATATTTATTCATTTCTTCCAAATACAAAGACAAATCCAAATAAAGACACCTCGGACTTTCAAAATTGCAAGTAGTTACCATACGATCGGCGATGATCAAGTGGATCAGGTCGTGAAGTTTGAAAGTGAAATTCGCGGGTTCGAGTCTTCCCATTGCATGTCCAACTCCCCGCCTGACAGCTCTCTGCTGCCCCCTTCCTGAAAAATGATGTACATTGTTATTTCGTTATTAAAAGAAGTAAAAATGATAAGATAAAAGATAAGTTAGTTCCTTTCAAACAAGGATTCCAGTGATTTCTCAAAATTCAGACCAGAAGCAATTTAGTAAGTGTTTCATGTGACCAGTTGCACCCTCTATTTTTGTGTCCATATCGACACTCGAAACGTCTTTCCTGTGTTAAAACCGGCCATATAAAAAGTGTCCGTCGTTTATATGTAGTTTGCTGAATGACTGCTGACTCATGTTAAAACCAAAATTCTGCTAACGTTAACTTTTCTGCACCCGCTCTTTTCGTTGTGTGATAAGTCACCTCTTCAAGTAGAGACACTGTCCGACCCGACTGGTATTTCTCATTCTTTTGTTGTTCATACAGACAGCGCTGAGTCGACTATTTGCAAGAATGATTTGCTGTCCCTTCATCACGTAGCCCATATTAAGCCAACATGTAGAGACATCCGTGGTATAACCAGCCATTTGTTTCTAATATCGGATCCTTCTTAATTGTTATTTGCATGCGTGGTTCTTCCCCAGTCGACTTTGAAATTGTGATATCAGATTCGAGTCCGTCCATATCAGACTGTATGTTCTCCGCAAATTACATGTAAACATCCCTTTGCTTACAGTTCCGTATGACGTACTACATCAGGTATTTGACGTTTGCAAACTTATTCTTAAGTGCTCCAAGCTTACTGGCTGAATGAATATAACTCCCATCAAACTGAAAGTTTCTGGCAATCCAACACTTGAATAGTAGAGAAGGAAAACCAATACTGTGGGATGTTAACATTTCGTTTCATCTTTTTCAACCGTTTAAGGAAAAAAATATGTGAATTATGTAATATTCAGTTATAAAACGCAGTAGACGAACATAAAGGTTCAATTCAGGACAACAAACAGCTGACGTCATTTCCATGGAAGACGCAGTCTGTTTTGATAATTTTTCTGTACAATGAACTTGTTTGCGCATCCGGATGAGCATTGCTTTGATAAAGGCTAACATCTCCCGGTCATTGTTGCGTGACAAAGTTTAAAAATATGAAATGGGATCAACTGTGTGTTTGGTTGTTATTGCCTGTTTTGTGATTGATTACCCCGCATCACTATGCTTTGTGACATTGATTCGACCAACCGTTCGGGAATACGTTCGAACATCCGTTGCGAAAGTCGTCTGTCGTTTCCGCCGATGTAAATGCCACCGCAATTGCAGGTGAACTGGTACACGAGATGTGAGGAAGAATGTGACATCCGATTAGTTCCACGCTGGTTCAGAATGATATTCTGGGTGGTTGGCAAGAGGTGAAGTTCTGCGCTTGGGATTATGAGACTTATGGCTGAATTAATTAAGTTTGTATCGCACGACATTGCGAATATGACTTCCCTTGAAGGCCAATTTGATGCATATGGCTCTCTTCATTGTTTTATGGGTTGGGTCACCAATCGGCTTTTGTCGATTTTGGATGCCAGTGAATTTTGCTCGGTAACCATCACGAATGAGCGTTGCACGAAGAAAGCTTTCTTCTTCCGGGAGGACGTCTGGCACGACGATGAAGAGTCTTCAATAAGTCAGGTTTTTTCGCAGTCGGTGTAAAACTTGCGTAGCGCAACTACTGATCACTGTATATGGCTTTCCTGTGGATGGAGCCTTTTATGGTTCCATTCGATCGCTTCATAAGTTTGATGCCTAAGAAAATTTTAACGGCCATTGGCCTGTTCTTTGTAAGAAACTGAAAGATTGAGGTGAGTGGAATTAAGGAATTTCAAAATAGTGACAAAATTTTAGACTCAGCAAACATGAGAATATCGTCAACAAATCGTTTCGATAAAACCATTTTGGGAATAAAATATAACTTCATCTCTACCTCGGATAAAAACACATCTGCCAAAATAGTGTGGCACATTTGATATTCGTAAACGATAATGTTACCAACTCCTAATATTCCTACTTTGTTCCGGTGTTTGTTAGTATTGTGCAGATTCTAATATGCTGCAATACATTACATGCTGCATTTGTGTTGTAATTTCATACTAGACTGGGTGAGATTTTTATACCCCAATACTTATTCTCTATCACAGAAACAGTTTTGCCCCTGGAACCATCTAATTCAACATGTCCATCTGATGTTGAGTTAGAACCTTGGTTCTGGCGCGAAGTACTTCCAGCTTATTAGTACTGATTTGAGATCTTAAATCATATACAATGATTCACCACTTAATAAAAGATTCATTCTGTTTTTTACAGTGGTTTTCTAACTTTAAATTGTCGTTTGTTTTGATGAAATAATTCACCATGTGATATGATCGCTCAACTGACAATAAAGAAAGAAACCATGGAAGCACTGTACAGCTGTTTCACCAATGTTAGGAATCACCAGCAGTGCATATCCACCGCACCCGAACTGGGACGCAAGCCAGGGACGAACGATTGTAGGCTGTGAACGGATTGTTGAACTTCATCATATGACGATGCTGCACCTATCCGTCACTGATTTGCACAGCCACAGGCCGTTAACGCACGCAATCGACCTCTACTGATAGATGACTTCTTTGTATTATCTGTCTTGACTTTTATGCCGATTCAATTGGAAATTGTCGGCCCGATCCAAGGAAGAATCAATTTAACGAGGAAGATGAATAAAAAGAGGCAGAAAATTATTATTAAGTAATTCTTGAATTCATTTCGAAGAATTCGGCATACAGTAAATCTGGTTTCATGAAAAACAGTTCTGTACTGTTGAAACACCCAATTACTTCTGTACGTTTTCACTGCCTATGCAGATTTTATGGCAGATCATTACGCAACCCCGACAGACAGTCCTTGGGTCCTTGGAGAGCTTTATTAAAATTTTCACCTTGTACTTCCTTTTCTTATGCACAAATAGTTGGAAAAATTAGGCAGTCTCTAGAAAGCTTCCGTAAACTGTAATTGGCCGGTCCCAGCAGAGAGCCATCCCGGATCGATCGTCTGGTCCAAGCAACGATGGTCCGTTTTACAGGTGATGCATTCGACTGCTTTTCGCTTACCCACAAAAGGACAAAGCTAGTACCTATTCCACTTTCATGGGGAATACTCTTAAAAACCGTTGGTCTTGTTGACTCTCTTATTTTCAATACTTCAACAAGGTCATAATAGTGATCAGTATTTTGATCCCCAGGTACTATTTGTACTCCATCCTTGCCGTCGAAACACACGGCTAGCTTTTTCTGCGGCACTCACGAAAAGTGATTTCGGACAAAATGAAAAACAAAAGCGAGTACAAAAACAGAGACCATGTCAAGAAGCTGTCACGCAAGCGGAGCGACGGTAATTCAATTGAGAACACCCGGTTTGCCGGCATCATTCTAATTTTAAATAAACAAGCAGAACACTAGGACCATCGTGACATTCTGGAAGAATTTCCTTATAACGGTTGCTAGTAGTGTCGCACAGTCTGCTGGACGAAAGTGGGCTGAGCTTTAAGGAGACATGAGAAACCTGCTTGCAGTGCTATTAAGTTCAGCAGTTAATAAGTTGGGCAAGATAGTTGTCTTTCAACAAAGAAATGAATGAACTGATGGGCTCCGTTATGATATTCAGTCTGGGCTATGCCACTGAATGCTGACAACCGTATTTTACCTTTTTGACATTTCGATATAATCGGAAAACTCGGGACGATGGTGATGAACTCGCCAAATAAAATGCTGAATAAGCACAATAAATTAAAGCAGCCTAACTAAACCGACTGGTCTTAGGTAATGTCCTATGTGAATTGCGAAACCCTATTAGTTTTATGCTTAGACAAACAATCAAAGCGAAGTGTTGTATAGGAGACAAAGGAATTTTCTTTACCCAGGAGAGGAACACTAGATAAAGCAATACTGCTGCGGATGATTTGAATTCATCCAAGATGAAGGGTCTTGATTCGACTAGTTGGTGAAAGTCATTTTCGTGCCAGTTATGTATCTAACTAATCGTTCCTGGAAATTTTCAGTCGGATTCAAATCTTTTCCTGTTATCTTTTTAATTATAAAGCGACAAGATGCGTCAGTTTTAGGAAGGGAGTCATGCCAAACAGGGAATTAGGCTAATTCTGGAAGGATTCCAACCCACGACTTTCATCTGAGACGCCCTGGCGTTGAAAACGTGGCCAAAACATATCCATAAGGTTAATGTTCCAGTACAGTGGTCACGCTGTGATGAGATTAACAATGGGAACCGCTGAGCTTTCATGCCACCTTTAACGGCTATCGGGTTTTATGAATAACGGGAGGCGAAACGTCACCGAGCATTTTTACAAATTTGACATCTGTCTGTCTCTATTCCAGGATGACTACTCAACACTTTTCATCCACAGATATGACACACCAAAGACCATCAAATATCCGACTACTGACGTCCGGTTTATCATACTGTTGCCTTTAGTTTTTCGGTTACTCGTGAAAGCTGGTTTATTCTTCTCACTATTGAAGGTGGCAACGAGACACTCAATATATCGATCTAATCGTCCGGTACCGTAAAGGTGATGCAGACTGCTTTACGGAACATATGTGCAACAAGGTATCATACTCCTGTAAATTTGCTTTTCGAAATTGATTGAAAGTACAGTGTGCCGTCTTTCACTTGGACTATTCGAACAGTTTCCTTCAAATTACCAATGTATTTTTCCTTCCGAAAACAATTTTTGATAAATTTTTGTTAGAGTGTATCGGATCTATTAAAACATCAAAAATTTAGACCGACCCACTCACAATTTATGCTTGAGCGTGAACGCAAACATCTACATACACTATCAAAGGTGAATATCCACCCTCCGAGTTGTACGATGCATTTACTTAACCGGGCTTGATCTAGGCCTTTGATAAGCGGGTAAAATTATCCTTAAAACACATTTGTAGATAGGCAGCTTCCTACTCGCTTAACGGTAGATTATCGAATTCGAAATCGTTTGTTTTATGATCGACTGCAATCGTGTATTGCTGGCTGGTCCGTTAAAACCAGATTCCACTTTCGTTTACTTGGTTGTTTTATAAATATTCTTCCATGATGGATTTGACAATCGATTTTTTGCCTACCTGAGGGGTGATAGGTTGATTTAATCGATTTAACTCCATCATATTGTAATGCTTTAGCTGATCCACTTACTCTGATCCATCAGTCCACCACTCGGGTTTTTTTCTATCTCACATGGACATCACAAAGACGGATAAAAGATTAAGAGAACACCACGTGCCCTGCTTCTTAATGTCGGAATTTTCCATTATTCAGAACCCGGTCAAAATCGCGCTGAGCTCAACTGAGTAACTGATACTGAACGCACTCAGAACGAAAAATTGCTGTACAGAACCTAACTGGGAAACAGCTACTGTCCGTTAACTGCAGTTGAATGTCTTCGACCAAGTCAGGTCTTCTCAGCAGAATTGGGTCACTGTCCTATTTACCCTACATTGCGTCTCCCTTCGAAGCTATCGGGCATCGCTGGCTGTCAGTAAGGATGACACCTGAACAAACCAATGTGGTGGTAACATATACGCATCCTATGCGAATCGGTCCAGGTTCAAGCCCCGGAAGCGATGACGCATATGCACCACGGATGCGTCCTAATGAGGGACAAACTCGAGTTTGGTATTTTCCGAGTGCAAGATTGACCAGATAACCCCAAGCTAGTTCGCTGAAAGTGGAGTCTGAAAGTGCTATCAGTCCCGCTCACTACTAACAATTACTTATGACTTACCTGTCGTGAATTAAACGAAACTTTGGTGGGAAACCTGATGTGTACAATTCGTTCCGCAGTATGTAGAAGTGAAGGCAGCGCTAATCCGAATGTGTGGTGGTGGGTGAATCAACAAAGACTCAAAGCACCACTGTCGATAAAACCATCAGAGGAACAGATGAAATGAGGAATTGAAATGAAACGCATTTACAGACTGAAACAAGGATGACAAAACGTTTTAGTTTAGTCAGAATCAGGAGCAAACAGTACAGAATCTTTAGTTACCATCAGAGTAGAAGTTTGCTTTGGTGTTCCGTACCGCTTCTCAAATTATTTCGGAATTGCGTACAATCTGTTTGAATCTATGTCAGAAGTGTCTAGAACTCGGTAAAAACATGCATGCGTTTCAAAGAACCCTTTAAGAGTGTCTTTTCTGGCAGATTGTAGAGCAGTGCGTAAATATTCATTTCATTTCCACCAGTTGCGCACGAATGTGTCCAAGCAGACAAGATCACGTTTAAAATTCTCCCACTTAAATGGCATTCTTGAATAGTTTTGACATGATTCGGAAACAATTTCGACACAGTTTTGAAATAATGTGGGAACTGATACAGATCACCTTAGTCATTCGATATGAGAAAACCTGCGTTGTCGTTGGAATGAGATTTTTGAGTGATTAACTTGAATTCAATAGTCAACGCTTCGTTCCAGTGCCAGAATAATTTCAGTCACGCATCATCGCAGTGGCTATGACGACTAATCCAAAAAACTAAAAAAATTATCCTCTTTAAGGATTAAATCATGAGCGATAAAATTCAACTACCCGTTTCAGGAATCAGTATGCCTCCATGAAAGTACTATTTTTGAATGAGGCAAAATATTGTGCTCCTCTTTGTTGAGAGCATCACCACAAGAAAATTGTATCTTTTCGCTCGTTCAGTCTATGCAACTCTTCTGTTTGGTTTTTTTTTTCAAACTCTTCTAAATGACGACTAACAACCGCAGTGAAGTGAGCTAAACCGCATGACTCCGTGGATTATTCCATTATAGAACTGTTTCTTTACGTCACTTAGCAAAAATTGTAAATGACCATGAAAGTGGCACAGTTTGTCTTGGAACAACCAGGACCCACATCTCGGGAAAAAATTTGAATTCATTAAAATAAGTACCTAATGATTTACCCACCTAACGTTAGAACATTTCGATCAACGTACAAGGACTCATGCGTGCATAAAACATGGGTGGAATGACTGGTGCATTTGTAGTGGTGTCGTTCCTTTCGATCATTTGATAGGATATGGTACTGCCATTGGACCGCCAGAGAAAAGTGTGTCATTCAGTAGTCAGCGAGTGCATCGTCCGAAGTGGCTCTTTAATAAATTTGTACCTTTTCGTGTTTGATTTGGGAACCGTTTCACATCATCAACTGTCTTTACGTTACAGTTGAAATATGTCAGCATTGCTCTGCAATTCTTTCTGGGGTTTGCAATGCGGCTTTTTCTCTATTGTAAAGCTGCCTGATTGCTCAAAAATTGATAGTTCACTCACGTTGACGAAATATAAAAACAGAGACCAGCGTACAGGAGAATTCATATTTTCCCTTTAAAAGATGTGAATAATAGTAAGATTCAGTGCCTTTCTGCTGACAACGCCCATAAGTGGTGTCAAATGTTCTCCCAGAATTACAAATACTCACAGTAATAACAATAACAATCAATATAGTAACAGCACTAGCATAGTGTTAATAATAATACTAGTAATGATAAGCAACTGGACTACTCTTTAAGCAAAGTTTAATTTTCGTCTGGTTGGTAACCATTGTCATAGTGATCACTTTTTCCAATTCTGAAAATGAAAGACGATTCAATCATATCACTGCAATATTTCTTTTGTTCCTTGTCTCATCCGTGTAGAAGTTGCTGTCGTTGTGACCACGCCAGATGAACTGACTCATCGTGTATATGGGAATATGTAATGAGCTTGTCTTACCTACTCCATTCTTATTTCGCAATCACTCATCAGCATGCACCCCATAATGCAACGCCGGCCGTCGATTTTCTTACTTCATCTGCACACACACGCGCACGCATACGCACACACACATTTAGGTACTCAAATGAACTAATATGCTGAAGCACCTGTATGCAGCTCTGCAGATGGTGGGGCCTGAGGGTGTTAGAGAACAACCCTGGATGCTAAGTTTTGTTGCGTGCAAACGTATGCGTACAAGTGTTAATTTCCCATGGGACAGCCATTGTCGGTCTTCTGATGGCCGTCTCCTATAGGCCCGATCAGTGAACGATGATTATTGTTCATCCTAAGTTAGAGAACATTCGTCTCAGTTCTGTTCTGAATACTCACATATAGCTGACGACATTACTTATATTCAATCGACTGCGTATCCGCGCCTCTGTGTGCGTGAGCTTTATTGTCGGTAGTACCAATTTGTCTTATTCCGTTCGGGAACCAAAGATTGATTTTCTTCCCACTCTCAGTGGATAGAACTATCTTCAGCAGGACTAGTTCATTTTGTTGTTATAGTTTAAGATCTTTAAGAACTGTTAGCCTCTCAATAAGTTTTTCATGGTGCCGAAATTGGGCCCATTTCACCACCAGAAACTCTGGAACCGTGTGTTTTAGCAGTGCAAATCACCCAAGACTAAATTCAGATTCCAAACAGATATAAGCGGTCATGTCGAATACCATACTGATGAGGTCAAGCAGTATCGGATATTTAGATGTAATTTAAGGTAGATATGAGAATACAAGACGTTGAACTGCCATTCTGAAGACGCCCCATGCTGCCCTTCTCACGATGATTCGGCTCATGACGCTTTCAGTCTTCTACCTTGGACGCCCTAAAATTTACAACTCCACAGATAAGAACTGTAGCTTGACCATGCTGTGTTAATAGTTGAAAACGGCAGAGACTAAATAACCGATATCATAGAGTTAGAGTCTCGGTATTCCAGGCTTGTTTCCCATCACAACACATCTACTAGTCGTTTCTTTGCCGGCAGTTAGCTTCGGTTTGTCTCATGGAATAGGATGCCTATTTTCGTTGTGATCACCGTGAAATATTTGCCGCAAAGTCGACCGATGTTACCTAACAAATGATTCAGCGGACGTCTAAATGTACAAAAAATAAGTAATTTTAGAAGATTGATTTATCATGGGAAGCTTGTAACCGATTTCGTTGTTATTCAGTGCCCGAGACCCAAACACAGTGTTCTGTGTAATCAGTCTTGCTACTTGGTTAATTGACTCATCCCAGAGTCAGAACATGACGTCCTGCAGACGAGAAACGAAAGGTAGAAAATCTTCATCCCTTTCTATTATTTTTATTGATGGAACAACAGTCAACATCATCTTTCAAGAAAGGGCCTACGGTCAATAGAGTAGAGCCAAGTGTGAAAGTCGGCTGACGGTGGGAGGACTCGAACCACGACCTTTACTTCCGAACGCCAAAAGAGCTAACCCACAAGATTATCTGACGATGACACAACCCAATGAAGACCGGCGAATGATGACTTAGCTCCTGCCCTCTCCCATTTCGTGGGTTGGAATACGTTTTACAATTGGACTGAGACTAAATTTGTCAAGTCTGTCGACCGAAACTTTGTTATTTTATATGAATTTATGAATGGTTAATAGGGTTACACTGAATTTTGGATTGTAGATCTCACACACACTTCGCATTCCAATTTAGACATCTGTGTTTCGCATCCAGTACCTCTAACCGAAATCACGATTGTCACATAATCCTGAGAGGCAAATTACAGGTGGGGCTTGCTTGAATCGACGGTATACACGAAAACAGGAACCGTATTTATCATTTCTTTTAGCCTTATCATCCTGGGGCAAATGCATCAAGAAAGCCCTACCGAATGCAAAATAGGTGACAACGACCCGATGGCATATTGCAAGGCACCAATATCGCAACGACTATCCATGTCCCACAACGACAAAACACCCAGAATTCCTTGCTTTCTAAATTAATTTACCCACACGCATACCAATGTACTGCCTGATGAATATCTATACAGAAGGAACTGCATACCAGGGATTGATATTACTGTTGACTTGCTATCCACATGCTAGCTTGGAAGAATCATCAACTTTAAATGTCAAACCCTCGAATGGTTGCAATTGGAACTCAGTGACCTCGGGCCCCTGTGAATGACAGCCACAGCAGAATGTTCATGTTTGTAAACTCAGACAAATCTCCAAAACTAAGGCGATTTTAACGGTTATCTACATGAGACGGGGCATTCTGATTTGATAGGATTCGAAGGTGAGCATTTGAAACCTAGGGAATGAGAAATACCGAGTGCCCTTTAACCAGTCGAACAACAGAGGAAGAATACAAATGCTACGGGATTTTAAGTTTTCGCATTATTCTTATCATTTGCCTGCCTAAAATAATCTAAGTTATATAATATTCAGATATGAACTCTAGTGAACGAGCTTTGGAGTTGAATTCTACACAGCAGTCAGCTGATGTCATCGCCACAACAAGGCAGAGTCTGTACTTATAGTTTTTCCGTGGAAAAGACGGGATTACGTGATAGTATTAGCACTAGTGCACTGGAAACTAAAATTTTGTGGTCATTGTTGTGTAACAAAGGTTTAAAAAGTGAAATGGGTCAGCTATGTGATCGGTTGTTATCAGTCGTTTCGCGGTTGATGACCCGGGGTCACGACAAGGATAATCGTCCGCTGTTTTGTGATACAGAATGATCTTTATCATGGGTGAAACACAGGTTAAAGAATTTTTCCGGCCCCTGTTGGCTGTGAACTTAAGGAGCCCGTATACCAAACTGGGAATCTTTAAGATCCAATTTTGGTCAAAATCCAAGGAGAACGAATCCGAATTGAAGAAGGGAAATTATGAGGTCGTTGCGGTCACATTAAAGGCTATTATTTGGGCAACTAACTACAACTCAGTGGGATATTTAGATTTGTCAGTTACTCCCGCTTATTCATAATCAGGTAAGGGACAACGTAGTCGTATGTACAAGTTCCGAGCAATTGAATTAATTTTACTAGGTTTTTTACAAATGTGGGAACAAATAGTTGAAATCGAAACCTGCCGCTTCTCTGTATGCCACGGAACAGTCACGGTAACTCCCCTGCTTTATGGCTTGGGTGTGCATGGATGCCAATTCCATTATGTGCAAACAGTGGCACAGGACTCATTAAGGACAATACAGAATGATGGAATGGCTCGTTTACGATAATTATAAAAAAGGCTTTCATTTAGTATCACTACTGGGCCAGTCATGGAAAGCGGCGAATGAATCCACAATGGATATTGTACATACGCGATACAGACCTAACTCATTAGTAATTAGTTTAACAAATTTCTCTTGAAAAGGGTGAGAATAGACCACGGGGAATGAACGGTTTTTGCACCACAACGTTCACGTGCAAATCCTAGACCAATTGGCAGACCTTACATTCGGAGTGCCATATTCCAGTTTTGCTAGCGCCAAAGCTTATCAGTGATGGAATGCATATCAGTCGTGCATTCGGGAGCTCCTAGGGTAATCGCAACAGTTGAGAGTTGATTGGTGCAACGGTAACGCACATGTCTTACCTTGGAAACGTCAACCGATGTGCATGACTGAAGAGCTTAAGTGAGAGCGAAACTCCAGTTTGTTGTTTTCCAAGCTTAAGGTTGCGCTTGGTGAGTGATGGTAACAGTTAATCCCCAACCAGTTCATTCACTGCGTATTGGTGATTTCTGCTCATTATTCCTTCCTTCCCGTTCACTTATTCCAGAAGTGAAAGAACAACAGCTGATCAAACAAGAACTCATTGCTGATGACCACAGAGAGACTGTGAATACCCTACAACTCCCACGAACTGTTGATATGGCTGATTATGCTTCTGTCAATAACTTCTGTTGGATAAAGCTTGTTCCGACTTTTCCCCGGAGCTTGTAAATCGGTGTGTGATGGCCCAGTATTCGTTTGTCGAGTGGTTACCTTGAATTCACCTCTTGATTACTTCAGACTAATTGCAGCTCTGCCTAGACTTTGCGTCTCAAGCTGTCCATTAAGAAAGATGTATTCTTAAGGGCAGTCATTCGAACAAAGTGACATGAATCGTACGCAACACTCTCGCAATTCTCATTGCACATGGTTTCAATTCTTTTCCGAGGTATCGACTTGATGATGACCAATGCAAACAAAATTAGATTGTTCACCGCTTTCTTACCATTAAAACGCCTTCGGACAGGTAGTCATTGGCTAGGAAGTGTTAATGATTCCTATCATTTACTCTATTCCTATTACCTAAAATACCAAGTAACTCAAACTTTGGCGCATGCACTTTGTCCGCACGAATCAACCAGGTTTGATGTGTTGACGACCTTGAAGTTCAAACAGGACCGGGACCACCAACACTACTGCTGGTATAGGACTAGTACAGTCAGTGTACGGATCAGGAATTTTCTTTGTAATTCACCTCAGTTTCACATTGTTTAGCACAACTGCGTTATGGCATACGAATTTTCAGTCAGCAAGCGGCTTCGGTTGCTATATATCTTTCTGATGAACAATATATTGTGAAACTGCCAGACTGCCCTGAGTATACGCCAGTAGCAAAGACCAGTAATGTCACAATGCAGAGCTAGCACTTGTATCTTAAACTGCCCTTCCTCTTTTTGGTACCCGTCATCTGCTCACTTCCCACCTATCTCAATATAAACTAGATGCTCGTCAGAGCGCATATCTGGGCAACCATCTCCGAAGGCAGACTAAACCAGATCTTCGGGGAAATGATGTATGCCGGACGCAAAAGCAGAGACTCCTGAATGGGTGATTGAGATCCAGTACGTGGCCTCTGATTGGGAAGGACAATAGAGTAATAACAATAATAATGAATTTGTACACATTTTACTCATTATACGATAAATGCACAATACTTCATGACGGCTATTGCAAAGCGACGGATGGGGAAAGTAATCCAAGGTGGGTTGGTCAAATGAGCGACATTTCCGTCCAAACGCCGGAATGTTAAGCGCTTGACTATCCCGATCCACCCTAAACGTAGATAGATGAATAGACCGGGAGTAACTAGGTCCTCTGTTAGGCAGGTCACTAACAAGTGTAAGGCATTCTAATGTTATGTGCTAGGGCTAGGAGATAGAATGTTTTCATCAAGTAATTCTTTATGTGATATTATCGTTCAACTCACCTTTAAGAAACCATGGAAGCGCTGTACAGCTGTTTCATGCTTGTTAGGCGAATTATTTGATGAAAAAATTCTACCTCCTATTACTAACACATACCAAGTAGCCACGCTCCTTAGGTCTTATCGAAAGCCTTTGTCGTATTTAGGCTACCTGCAGAGAGGTCATCTATCAGTAGGGGTCGATTGCTTGCGCTAGCGGCCAATAGCCGTGCAAATCAGTGACGGCTATGTGCAATATTATCATGTGGTGAAGTTGAACAAACCGTTCAGAGCCTGCCCGGTAGCGTGATGGCTAAGGCATTCGACTCAGAACCGTTCTTCCCAGTACTGAACTACTCAGCCAATTGGTAAGTACAGTATAGGGGTAGAAAATAACTATTAAGGCCGAGGATTCCCACTAGTGATATGCCCCATCTTTTATAACGAAGTTACTTAACGTAACTAGGTCCCATAAAAAATACACGGAAATTTCATAATTTGGCTACTTCGTGGGACCTATGACCACGTTCACTTACTACACTTCAGCTCCCTCTCCGTCGTACTGAAAACCGATACCTTAAATGAGTGTCTAAATCACTCTGTACCAGTTACGAATACGAATTCAAGATCAAGTATGTTGAGTGACCAATAGGTTTACTAGTGAGTAAACTACAGATGTGGGCCCATCAAACTCATAGTAACTCAAATCCTTGCTTTCTTGAGAACAGACTTTTGATGAACGACAGTAGCACTTACGGTTCCGCAAATGGATTCATTTTTCAAATGGTATACAAATAACGACGACGGAACAGAAGAATGAAAGAAACAGAAACCTGCTTCCGGGTATCAAATAGCACACCGAATTTTGCATTAGTTTTTCCATGTAGCCCTTCCAGTTTGTTGATTTTTCATGAGAATCCCTGGTATTTCAATGAACTTATTGACTTATAAACGGCGGCAAACTTATGTTTCGTTTATTTTCAAATTTAACTCTTGACTCTATTTACGTGAAAGTATTTGCTTCTTTTCAAAATCTTATTTTTGATTCTTTCCTTTACAACGTAATCGAAGAAAGCACACTGGGTTTGTGGTATCAGTTTCCCCATGGTCCATCCTTTGACTTGAATAAATTGAACGGTGACTTCAAGAAACCTATAGTCTCTGTGAAATTTCTTCAAATCTCATGTTTACCTAGCAATCAAGCAGTTGGCTACTTACAAAAGTAGGCTCAGCTGATCGGTTTGAAATCCATGGACGTCACGGGTATTGATTTGAATGGCGGGGAACCAACTGATGTTTAAGCGAAACGCAGCTTTCCGAAGGCAAGGTAATGTTTGTCCACAGTAGTCATGCCATCCGCAAACGCCTAACTTCAAGGAACGCAGTACGGGTGAATGGAAGGCTTTAGACAATTGGTACAGTTCAAATGGTGACGGGATTTTGCCGACCCAGTCAGCAACAGAATGACTTAAAATAGACCTGATATCAATTTGAATTGTTTCACTCTACTCCATAATGCTACATAGGCAAATAACTGTGCCCTAATCTTTGCCTTCCAGATCAAACCAAGAAATGAAATTGAGTAAGAAAAGCAAAAAAAGAAAACGTGCTTTTGTTAAGAACTCATTACATCGGTCAGTTTTCCAGATCCCTTCAAACTTTCCGTTTACATCGTTATCCATGGTTCATCTCTAGGCCAACGTACTGCTTGGTCATCCGGTCCAGAGCAAGTCTTGTGCACGCAAACAACAGCGAGCTAGAAGCCGGCGTACACCAGATGGGTTCAGGCACCACCCTGATGAGACGGGACAGCGGACGATGGTCCTATTTTGATGGTAGCCTACATTCGCCATGTCACAGTGCCACCAGAGGACTCTGCCACTGTCTGGCCGCTGAAACTTACAGAATGACTCCTGGTCCACCTTGGTTGTCATTAACCACGAATGTTGATAGACGTTCACAAATCCTCCACCAGGGGATACGCCCGGTCGTGCACTGCCCTGCCCCAACTGCATCTTAGACCTGGTATTAATAAAATTGAGTTTTCATGCGATATCAACGCTTGTGGTCACTTGACCACCTTTGTATAAAGTAATCTTGTGACTTGATAAATTCGGTGATATAATTGAAATTAGAAGAAATACTACATTAGAATCCCAAGTTGTTTTGACACCGTACCAACAAGCTATCAAATATATACTGTGCTCGAAATTAATCCATGTCAGCCATATTTCGGCCATTGGTGCACAAACATTGCGAGTTGTACGCTTTCCGATGTTCTTAGTTAATGACTAAATTCGGAATGATCTTACTCAGGTTCGTTGGGTTTCTGACGCAAACATAACTGCACGGAATGCGTGGACCTCGTACTGTTACACCATTTTATCCCACTTCTGCCTAAATGGACCAGTGAATTCAGTGATTACAGCGTTACTGATGGGCTAAGCCACTTTTAACCGGATCGAATCACAAAAAAACGCTTGGGTTTCACAACTGATTTAGTCCTACTTGCCATTTGTGTCATATCTCATTGTGGGAATTTTATAGTCGTCATGGCTCACCAAAACATCCGACTCCATTTAGACGATATTTTACCATTTTAAAAGTCTATTCTTGTTTCTGAGTTCCGTGGAATATAAGTTATGCTACGAGTACTCCCTTGATCTTCGCCTCCGTTTTACCCAGGGTTCTAAAATTTTGAACATAAATCGCTCAGTAAAGTGATCTGGCAGAATAACAAAACATCGGTCTAAGTAGTGCGGAATTCTGCATATCACAAATAAACCAATACAGAGAGGCGGAATACTTTTAAGGCAATCCAAATGCTTGGTAAAAATGACCAAACCTCATCAATTGCAAAGCCACTGGTTTGTAAGTATTACCATTAGAGAAAATTACTCTTAGCATACAAAACTAATAAACGTTATGGGTTTCATGTCATGGTCCTCCAAGGATTCTCCGTCCACTTGGAGAGATAAGAGGTAGGACATCAAACAGAACAATAAAATTGAATAGCTGAATGAAGTTGGCAGATAACTTCTCGCCCTGCTTTTCATAGTACTATATGACGAGACCATGAAGTAATTCTCGCTGAAAAGATATTATGAAAGAAAATCAACAATATATCAACGACAAAGGGGTCGTATCCCCTGCGTTTCTGTGAGAATGAAGCAGACCAACAGTAAGCGGAGGAAGCGTTCCATGCTCAAAACCTTAGTACCCCTATTGTGCTTAGTGTCAGTTGTACCCGGGGGCAAACACTTCGATTGTCTACGATTAGTTGCTCTTCGGCCGTTCAGTTCATAATGAGAAATACCAGCGAACAAAGCAGGAACCTGTATTCAAGCTACGTCGGAAATCTGTAGCTTTCTTAGGATAAGGAGAGAGCAAATGGTCACATAAGCTGTTGGCATTGATCGTCCACCTCAACAGATGAGTGTGATTGGCTGAAATCGGATAAGAACATGCTGATAGATAGTTCGGTGGCGTACTGGTATGAAGGGTAGGCAATGTGCTATCAGTCATTGATGAATGTGGACGTGATGCATGGGTGATACTGTTGGCCCATGGATACATGCGAACCTATCATTAGTCAATATCAACACCGTACCTGCCTGTGGGTTGATGATACGGCGACTAGAACTTTGCTGATGACGTATTCTCACGCAGATTTCCGAATCCTTGACTATCCTGACGAGGTTACGGAACATCTAATTGTCGAGTGAAAGTCAACGTACCCATTGTCTACTTCGGATCCCAGATGCCTGACTGGATCCATACAATACCCGCCTTACATGATCGAAAACCAGTGTGAGAATGTATCTACTTGAATTTTGAACATAACGTGGTTGATTTATTCTAATCAAGAGTTAAGCAACTTGCTGCTCCAGTCCAGTGGTAATGGTCTTCAGATATTGAGATTGCAAATAGAGGGGATGTTTTCTTTTGTTTAGCAACAGGCTAGATTCACACCTCATTGTCACTCGTACCAACCAGTACGTGTCCAGGTAAATCATCACGTAGTGCAACTATTTTCCCATTCACTGTGCAGCTTCGTTGTAAACGATATCATATAGATTACAGTAGTACATACGAAAAAGCCAAAAAATGGAACTCTCCAAAGTGTTTTCGAGAGCAGGAAAGTGCAAGACGAGCTTCTAAGAGAGCACAAAGTAGTAGCCACGTTCACTGTCACGTTCTTTCGTTTGCTTGCAAACTCAGGTGTAGAATCTGGTTGTCGGCTTTGTTTTTATTTGCCTGCCTACCCTTTTAGCACCAGCTGTCAGATGAATTTCCCACCTGTGTGCCTTAAGAAACCGCGGCTATGGTGTCTGCAAATGGTTTTCGCGCTTGGCACAAGAGTGGGGAAAGTGAGAAAATCTACGGTGATGTGAAACGTTTTCGTTGGATATTGAAACAGACTGGGTATGTTGTAGGTGTCTCAAGGTCACCGATCATGTGCATCTGGCTACTGTAGGTGTTCACGTGATAGTGGGCGTGAACATGCACAACAAAGTAGAATCATCAATAAATGTGCTCGTTTGGAACTAATGTAGCAAGAATTATTGAAACCATACAACAGTACTGAGCCTGAAGCAAATAAACACTACTGATTTTTATAAGAAACAAGTTATTAAGTATATAAACAGATAAATGTGGTCAACGATGATGTCGGTATGGTGTGAAACTGGGCGAAGTTTGACTACAACGGGCAACCTATTGCAAGGGAGGTTACTAATCGAACGTAAAGGAATGGGATGGCTATCCTTTTCTTTTGTACCCAGAATAAGTGAATATGGAATCTTTACAAAAAGCATCAGGATGGTTATTTTAAAACACAAGTGCAGTTAATTTTAAGTGGCATTTTTGAAGTGCTCACCTTGCATAAATAAGTTTGATGCCCATGAAAAATTGATTCTCCGCTGCTTACGGATTAAAATATTGCTTCTACAGTTTACTTATTCCTCATGTTTAGACAATCGGTAGCAATTCAGACTTCTCACGATTACGTTTTTCACTTTCCTCATCTTTTGGATGATGACATTAATTCTGAGTTAAGTGGGCACTTTTACATTAATTGATCGTAACTTTTTCCACCCAGCTGGTTTTCGGGGGACACATTTCGATAACGATTCGTGTCATGCTGGATGAACCAATTTTGCGTTGTGTCCAGGGGGCTTTCGAGTATCACTTCTTCAAACTTTTGTTATTTTGCAATACCTGATGACAACTTGGCAAATTAGGGAGAAGCTTTCAAAAGAAATGCATATAAAATGCAAATTAATTTACCAAAATTATAATAGTCAAGGGCAGAATTTTTCGATGAAATGTTTTACTCTTATATTTATATATATATATATATACCACGAGAAATTTTAGAACCCCAATGGAGCGAACAACTGAAGTCGAGCAGTGCATGCGAATTAGTGGAATGAAGCCTGCCAACATACTTTAAGTTCGAGGGTACGTTTTACGAACAAGTGAAGGGAACCCCAGTTGGCTCATCAGTATCTGGCTTCATTGCAGAGGCAGTGATACAGAAACTGGGACAGGAAATCAAACCCAAAGTGTAGCTGCACTATATTGACGACACGTTTTTAATCACTAACCAATATTAACTACAACAAACTCTCACTGTCATCAAAGAATTTTCACGGAAATCAAGTTCACTGTGGAGACAGAACATGGCAACAGTCTACCGTTTCTAGGCGTGCTTGCCACACGGACAAATACAGGCAAATTGAAAACATCCGTATACCGCAAAATACACAGATCAAATCGTACAATTTGAAAGCAACCACAAAAGAAGTTGTATTACTACGCCTTTCAAAAACCACAGTCCCACTGCAGCACTTCGGAGCGAAGGAAGCAAAAAAGATAACGTCTGTTTCAATTGTTTCTGCGTGACGGGTACACACGAGGTTTCAGCAGTTGAAACTAACAAAAAATACTGTAAAGAGAGGCGATCGCCGAACAGATCAAAACACGAACCATCCTGTCGTATATCAAACATACCTCTGAAATGACAACAAGGCTACTCAATCCCATGGAAGTGAAGTGGAACACAAGCCAACAAGAACCCTACGAAGGATTCTACCGAAGACCAAAGAACCAACAACTGAAAAGAATAGGACTAAAATTGTCTATGAAATCAACTGCAAAGGCTGCGAAAAACAGTACACTGGACAAACCGGAAGGGAACTCGGGACACGGATCCATGAGCATCACTTGACAACAAAATGTCATGAGCCACTCTCCCTAATTTCAGTTCACGAAGATCGGGAAGGTCACAAGTTCAATTTCGAAAACGTGAGGATTTTCGTCCAGGGTAGAACAAACCATTGGAGGAAATTTCTCGAGGCTTGGTACACCTCGGAAAGATCGATAAACAGACAGGTCGATCTAGCCCACGTTCACCTATCGACCCGATCAAAGGCTCAATCAGTACAAGCCAGTAGGAACAGACGCTGATTCAGCCCACAACATGTTAACAGTAGACGAAGGTAAACAAAGCAACTGAGCAGCATCTCTACTCTACCGCTTCACCCAGAGCAGCTGATCACCACCGACTAAGGACTAGGTGGCAGACGATGGCAATCAGACGCTCGCCACAAGATCATAGCACTGGTGATGTCACCTCGGCTGGTGATATATATGCTGTGATGAATTTGTCGTTCCTCCCACTGAGTGGAAGGATTCACGCGGATATTCAAAGATGGCGTGATAGCGTAATGAGGAAATGTATAGCGAACTCAGGTGAAGTAGGTTTTTTGTCTTCCTGGTTGGAGTTGGAAAGACCCATCAACCAGCTGGGTGGAGATACTGAATGATGCGACGGTTTCCTAAATCTCCATTCTTGTTCGACTTCGTCACGTACAAGGTGATGGAATATGCTTCAGGAGTTCTCCAGGATACATGAATCGAACTGAGAAATGACAATAAGTTTTGTTATCGAGATCGCACAGATGACGTTCTGTACCTGTTCGAATCCGCAGACCATACACAGCGTACACTAGACAATGTCGAAGTCTTTAGCTCGGTTCGGCATGTGCTCTGCACCTTCAGAGTGTTAAGTGCTGTTACAGGACTGTATGACAATAACCCTGAATTTGGTAGTGGGTGGAGATGAATTAACGATTGCAGACCGTTTAACCTAACTTGGTAGCTGTGTGTCGAACGATGGTAGCTCGGCAGCAGAGGTAAACACGCATATATCCAAGGCTCAGGCAAACAAATTAGTCATATATATATTTCTAAAACTATGAATGAATGATGGTGAAGGAACCTCCCAGAGACACGAATGCCATCACTGGAAATCAGCCTAAAGAAAGGGACAGCATGCAGTTAACCCAAAGAAAGCGGTATTGATCGTTATTCAGAACGGGTCACCCTGATCTGACCACTCACGCTGGGTGAATCTTTTTGTCATCTGGGAGGTCAGCCTTTGAACTATTGAGTCTATCGATTTTTACATGCTTCATTGTACGTTTGTGAACCACTGTGCGCAACAACAACCCAACTAGTTTAGTTCGGTCAATTATTTGTTTTTACACACTGGAGTGTTTTCAAATGCCTTAGCATTGTCGGAAGTGAGTCCTTCTGGCTCTGAGTCGGATACGCACTCCAAACACCTGAAATGATCCGAAGTAACTGTGGGCCTCAACTAGACACTGCTGAAGAAGACCTACTTACTGTTCTCCAATGGTGAGGGTGTTTTCACGAAAGTGCGATGAAGAAGACAAATGCCTGGCACTCAGTAGCGAGCTGACTGATCACTGGTAGTCTGCCCAAGAGAAATGGCTAAATCATGATTCCAGACCTACCACGGGCATCGTACGAGCCCTATGGCTACACGCCCCCTGGATTTGTGGGAGAGGGGTGTACTGGCCACCTTGGATATCTAGCTCCATTTAAAGGGCGAGTGAAGTGAGCACTCAGTCACCGGTCCCAAGAGATTTACTTGACCCTCAGATTCTCCTGCTGCCTTGTGGACCAAATCTTTCAGTGTGTTCTTACACTTCAACACAAGGGTAACAGCACACCTAAAAAAGAATTATAGATCCTAAAGGATAATCGATGAAGCGGAGATGGAAAGTGGAGAAACTGGCGTGTGTTGGAATCCGGACATTATCTCTTTTCTCTTTATTTTCTCGCTCACTGTTTTTATTGTTTACTGTGATTCCGGTGGTACATGATTTCCAAACAGATTGGTGAAAAATACATTGGCAGTTACTGGCGGTAGCCGAATCAAATTTTTGCGCCATGGCATTGATTTTGCATTCCTCTTTCATCTTTTGCATTCCACTATGAATTGCTCGTCAGGAATATCAATGAAAAATGAATAAGTTATAAATTGTGACACTAGCTTCACAGCTGACAAGAGGACCAACGTCTGTCGGTCAAAATTGTGATACTTTTAAATCTTTGCCAAAATGGATGTAGTAGCATCATCTGTGTGAAAGTGAGTGCATGTTTGCAACAGCCACTTCATCAAACCAGAGAAAGATTGAAGCCATAAAAGCTTCAAAAGTAATATAAACCAAGTGGATGTTGATATTATGCTTAGTCCAAAAGAAAAACGTAGGTTGACTGGAATACAGTGTGCCAGTCATTCAGAATAGATGGTTAGAAAGTTGTCACATCACTTGACACGAACATTGGCTTACACTAGGAAAAATTGCACAGAAATTCTGTCGTCGAAAAATAAGGCCATATGGTGCAAAATGCTTGTGCTTTCTCGGTAGAACTGTGGCAGTGTTTTTGTTTCTGTCAAACACGATGTCCTAAGGTAGATGATATGTAAAATTGGTTGTTTCTTTCCGAGCAAATGGACTTTGTCTGCCATAATTGTCTTGAGAATCGCTGCCTTGCAAAGAATCTGAATTACGATCGTTCGGCTGAAATGCAACAATCGATGGCATTCTTGCAAACGTTTTACTATGAATTTGCGTTCGTAATACTTTGGCATCAGAGTCTAAATTTTGTGACCACGTCCAAAACAGAATTGGCGATACTTTTGGACTGGTGTGTCTCTCTTATCTGCCGGAAATATGAGGCGAACCTCTGGGGAAACTGAACCTTGTCTTCAGTTCAGAGGGGAAAACGATAATGTGGAAAATGCAGTGAAATCAGGACTAGTCTCGCGGAATGCTACACATAATGTGCCTAGGAAATCAGGAAAATTACTTAATAATACTGATATCGCTGCAAATCATAATCAGTAGTGATATTGGGGACTTGTAATTCTTATGCCGAAAGGCCGATACCTGCTTAGGATACCGAACTTGAGGCAAAATTTGGCTGGCTCTAAAAATGTATGACTCTTTAGGATTATGGGTTCTATCGTACAGATTTTACTAAGTAAACGGCAGCTCGTGTCGAACCCAATAAATGAACAGGAAGGGATCAAATGATATTTCTACGATTCACAAAGTAACGTTGGATAAAATACCTCGACGATATTTCGTATTCCAATGAAAGACAGGATTAGAGCCCAGGGATAAAAGCATATCATCCATTTGTATGACGTATGCCCTGACAGTCTAGCTGGCACGCCGAATGGCGTTCGGACATTTCAATTAAGAATCACTGGTTACCTGGCAAAATTACTTTAGCACTTGGCATCTGTCACAGTGAACTTTTCGCAATTTGACCGCCAAAACAGCAACTGCTGGTTAGAGTTCACGGGTATGACTGGTTAGTGAGTTTGCTTTCATATTCATGCGAAAGTAGTGCTTTGGAAGTTGAGTTACAGAAGATCACTGTTGCGTGCGCAATTTGGGTGGGTAATCACTGATAATTAAGTGAATTATCCAGACCCCATTAAGTGCGGCCTCGGGTGATAGGGCAGATGCAGTACAAATTCGTGGGCTCCGTCCATGTACGGACTCTAAACCTGCCGATGTATTGAGCTTTTTACGGTTAAATCAATTTTAAATTTGTCAAAGTCTGTTAATCAAACGTCATAATGAAATGTTAAACCTACTTAGAATATTCTGAACAAACTCAGACACGGCAATATTTAAAACTAGCTCTTATTTGATCGTGCTGTTCCAGTCTAGATACGCTAACTGTGCGCGTCATTGAATTTTCCGGCTATTCTAGGTACTGTCATGTCCTTATTTCGATTATCATTGTGCGATGAAAACTTTCATGGTTCCCATCCGGTCAAGTTGTTTTATTGCACTCAGTTTTCACAGCACGCAAACATATTGAAAATTTGCTCCCAATTAGAAACCCTTTGCCTGAGTTCACTGTCTTTGATGGAAAAAATAGCCATGTCCCTAGCGCGAAGAAACCGATCCCGTTGAGTCACACTGGGCTTTTCCTCACTTCTACCTGTTTGTCAAAACAAAATAACATTCTGGATGCAAATGTACTTTACTTTGTTAAAATGCGGTAAGTGAGCTTCACATATACCAAGTGTAAATCGTCACAAACTCAAGTTTTCCGTTCCCACCATCATCAATAGATCGTCGACTGTGCCGTCCGATTTAGGACCAACTCGATACCCCAGACCGTGCAGATTCTTCGTGGCCACATTGAATAATACGTCAACGAAACCTTGAGTTTTCACTTTTGTGACTATTCCAAAAAATACAGTATGGGAACAAACTTCAGTGTCTAGTAATGCAACTGGATTTTTAATCACATTGATAATGGTGCAAAGAGAAGTCTTCTTGCTGTGCAGCGGAACAAAAAACACTAAATCATGTTAATTACTTTTACCAGCCCGGAAAAGATTTTGTCTTTGTCTTCTTCGTTGAGGAAAATTCAATCGCTTTACGGAAACAACAATCTCAAACCAACCATGTTTAATTTATCACGAGAAATCAGGGTTTTCCAATCCCTGAGAATAAATTGTTCAAATCACTTTGATCCATAGCTCGAACCCAAACCATTTGTTTCAACTAGTATCTCTACAGAATGCATTTTTGCAAAGTATTTAAATGCTTCGTGGGCAATGGCTCTTAGCTGCGTAGAAATCATTGGTGACGTGTACCATGGACTGAAACCAGAGTAGAAGCATAAATCCTTGTATATCCAGGGTAATCTACAGTCTGACTGCCGTCTAGTGTTTGTCAACCTTGGTTAAGTTTTGCCAAAACAGCAAGGACCGATCGACATGCATACCAGTGTCTACGCAGTTTAAACCTGAACAGATTAATTGTTTCCGCAATAAACCACAAGCAAACCACGACAAATTTTATCATTGCTCTCTTGGTGTTTCCCTCCGACTAGCTCAGTTCGTCATATTCATAGATGATCGAATACAGGAAGTCTAAGACTGGTCAAACTTAATTTATTGTTAAACTGACTTATGCAGCTTAGCTCTCATAGCAGTATTTTCCATTCAATAATTTTTGCATTTTACTATTTCGAAAGCAAGGTTCGAAAAAGTAGAATCCAAATAAAATATCGATCATTAGGACAAATCGATTAGATGATTGTTCCAACATAATCTATGCAAACAAATGGTTTCCAACTACGTTCCTAGATGCCCGTAAGTTTTGGCAAGATCGTGCACTTGCTTCCAAAAATAATCTAGTTTGAAGACTCGGAATGTAAAATTTAGACAGTTTGTCACCCTAATTTTTCCGGCCTCGCAGTCAACACATCGAAGTAAATCGTGAATGTGTTAGTGTCTACTTATCTGTTGTGAGTAGCTAAATATCACCCAAAAATCAAATTTCAATCAAGCTGTCATTATGTTTCGTGCAGACGTAATTTTCGGTTGATAGAAGAGCCAGTTAGGTTACTCGGTTAAAATATACAACGCAACTTACTGCAGTGGTTTTGGAGATATTTCGCGCATCGGGTAAGTTATCCTAAAAGGGGGGTCAATGAGATAGGGCCGAAGACTTTCGGATGATAGAGTTCCGGTGGTTCTATCGCCAGCCGCAGAAGCGATTCGATCCAGCTGTTCGTGGCACTTAAAAATCGTTCACTCTACATTTTACCGTATTTTAGATGTTATGCAGCGGCTTTATTTGATGCACCGGAAAATCTTTAGGGGCTGCTAAACAATGGTCAAAAACTGATCTACAATGCACTGTTAGAATACCCATCACGTAACATGAGACATCTGGCTTTATAATTTTCACCTGACCACAGAACAATAGTTCACTTAACCAGAGTGAATCCCCGGCAAGCGCGCGGTCACCAGTTAGTTTTTAAAGGCACTCCCTGATTGTTAAGTGCAAACCCTACCCGTGATTTTTCTTTTATCTGAACAAAAGACTCATTCATCCTGTTTCAGAGCTATTGTAACAACTTTTGAGGTAACGAGGTGAGACAATCATTAAGCAAAGGCGATAGTCAAACGAATAAGGTCGTGGCATTCGAATGTAAAGGTTGCGAGTCAGAATCCTCCAGCCGTCCATCAGCTTTCTCACGTGGTCCCATCCGTGAAATGTGCGCTGCAAACCGGTCAGTCGTTACTTAGTGCATCTTGCTCTTGGACGAAAAAATATTCATAGGCTGTCTAGGTTGCGGTTACTTAAACTACATAAGTATTCACAAATAAACATATTTATTACCAGAGGCGATTACCTTCTCTCCCGTTACCGCTGGCAACCACTTGAGGATTGACAAATTCCGGTCTTTTTCCAGATAACCACGCGTTCAGTTGCATCAATACGGAAGACGATTGCGGAACAAACATGGGAATTCTGCGGCTATGACTGTAAAAAGATAAAGCTTTCATGAGAAATTTCCCATGGCTTTCCATTTTATAAGTTACATAAAATGATCTCGTGATTTGGTTTCATACGAAGACTTAACGAGGCTCATCGCGTCGTCTGTGTCCACCGAAGAATGGATACTCGAGTTTTAGAAACGGGTCTAGTTTGAATATTGGCCGCATGAAGACTTTCTTTCAGAATATCATTCATACGGAAGACATCCTTAGGCAAAAGTCATTTTCTGCTCAAAGATACAAACAACTGTATTACTCTGAAAGCTTTAGTCTAAACTCCAAAAAATATGTTCTATGGGTTCTTCAAATTCGGCCCATTAAGCGTTGCCAAAACCCACTTTACACGGAATTCTGTGAATTTAACCATTTTTTCGTCAAAAAGCGTGAACATCGTACACAAGTCTACTTACGAAAATGTGGTTACCACGTGTTTAATGGGCATTTGTTCACTCACCAAAGGAAATACGATCCAAGGTCAAAATAATGCGAAAATGGAAATGACAACAAAATAAAATAATATAGTGCAAACTGGTTTATGGATCTAGCACACCTCGGCTGTACGAAACTTTAAACCCTGTGCATTTAGCCAACTGTATTAACCGCGCATTAGGAAAGTCGACGTAGCCCCAGCAACTGGACAAATTAAAGAGTACATAAATGCGGGCGGATTCACGACGCAAAATAGGACACTAGGTGACTTCGAGCTGCAAAATAGATATACTTCGTACCGCACCAATCATCCCACGGTCCGGAAAGATTGTCGTGGACATGTTGACCTTTACGTCAAAATCAGCTGGATCAACTCGGTTATCAGGATTATTAGGTTCACGAATCAAACAATTAGGTGTCGTTTCACAATTCGTGATCTGTATTGTCCGTACAGGTTTCGCTACATACTCGTCGAAAATCTTCTGTTTTAATGTATTTGTCAATTACCTGTCAACATCTGAGAATATTGCAATGAATACCCGTCCGTTTTAATTTTCAGTGGTCTTAATCAATAACATACTACTACCTTGAGTAGAAAATTTGCTACTTCCTCTTACCAGATATGAACTCCATGGGACCAATCGCTTTTAAAGCGCTCGGTTGTTTATTGTTAAAAATGATCCTCACCTCCAAGCAACTTCGATCACTGTTGTTTGGATCTTTTTCCGATTATGTAGAGTAAGACAAACTAGTATGCAATGTTAGGAATACCATCCGGACTCACGGATCAGAGGAATCCCCATCTAACGACGCGAACAGTTTATCAAGCGTTACCGCATTTTTGAATTCGTCAAATCACTTCGCGCTTGTCTTCCATGAGTATATCACCGATTAATTTATTCTTTGTTTCTGTGGCATGCACTCCGCACGAGTATAGTGGAAGGGGCATGTCTTAGAGTGTCGAGGTACAATACACAGCTGGTGGAGGATCCCAGAACACTGAGTCTGAAACTTGGAGTGGGATAGAATCACAAGATTTCAGCAGTCATGTAAGGCAACGGGCCGGGGGACAGTGATTTGCCGTCTACTACGAAGGAGACCGGGAGATCTGGAATTCGGACTTTTGACCTCTTGGCCTCCAGAGATGTCTCAACTATGTGACTGTCTATTGAGAACTTTCATCATCCGCACGGCATATATTCGTTCTTGTCACTTAGAAAGCTATGCAGGAGGAGAGGGCAAGTTCGCAAACACGGACCAATAGGTCAGGTCAAACCATTTAGCTTGCTATTTGAGGCCGAAGTCAAAAGCCTAGGCAAACTACGTGTCTCCTTCTTCCTGGATAGTTTCTATGATCAAAGCACGTGAAAGTTCACAAAACAACAAGCAAAGATAAAGTGTTGATGTTGAAAAGTTGAATGTCCATTTGAAATGGGATGCTCGCAACTCTTCTCCTTCCGACGTTTGCACTGGGATCCGAACAACAATCAAGAAACATTCCAAGTATATCAGTAGTCGCAACTAGTTAGTCAGAATAATTAAAGCCTACAACATTCAAAACTTTGGTACCGTTCATAATCTTTATTGGGTGTCAGCTAAGTGGAAGAATATCCCTATTAAGTGGAGGTTAGTTAAGGTAAAGCTTGTGTTTCTAAAGAAACTCAGGAAATGTCGTCCCATCATTTGTACATCATTGATGACAAGAATTGAGAAACTCCTGCTCTTGGAAGTTTCCACAGAGGTCTGCCGGCCCCAAAATGAACCTGTAAATAACATACGCACACTGTGCATGTTAATTTTCACGCTTGATGTAACAGGCCATCTAGTCAACTAAACAGAGGTGGCTTTGGAAAGAGGGTGCACATTTTTAGGTTGGCACTTTTAGATCACAACGCGTTGCCGAAGGCCTCGACTGCTTATCACCGCTGGCGGTGCTGAATCGGAATTTCGCAAAGCAATTAGTCATTACTTCACGGATAGTCAACATTTCAAGCATTATTGTGGCAAGAATTGTTGCCTGTTCGTCAGCTGCGGTTTTTCATCAGGTGAGATAATTTAGCTTCTTATGTAGGCTAAATAAATCATTGCTCCTTACACATCCACTGATTGAAAATACAACAACAATGATATCTTCAAATGCAAACCATGTGGCTATAAGGAGGCTTTTAAAGCTAAAAAAGAGTTGGAAAACTCAGTAAATTGGTCTTCATGTCGTTCCTCAAAACACAATGTATCTCAGTATAAGAATTTTCTGTCTCTCTTGTTGGCAAAAAAGCTAAAGGTGACCCCAGACATAGACTCCCCATTATTCGTGAATGATAAATGCAAACCCATTTCACCGAAGGTCAAGCATCTTAGTGTATCATCATCCCCCAGGCTTTCGTAGTTCCGGTAAAGCTTCTGGTAAGGTTGAGTCTTCGTTCCCCCTGCGGCCCGTTTTAGGAATGAAAACGCAAGTTCCCCCCCCCCACCGACTCTCCTAATCCCCAGTTTCGTTTCAGTACTCAATAATTTGTCAGTCTTTGGATTCAAATCTCACATTTATGAACTCTAACTTCAAGCACAGGGGAGCACTTCTGAACACCACCATATTTGACGATGTTGATGTATGGGATCATTTCATTTGCGAAATTCTCTCCCTCTGTCGGTACTTTTGTACAACGGGTTTTCAAAAGTTCCTCACATCTTTCGTATGTTCAAAGACAAATTCTCTTATGTCCCGGTTGAAAAACAAGTTATCATCCACGTCGCTTCAGGATAAATTAAAAGTAACATGCAAAAAGCAATTGTGATGACTCGTGCACCTGGTAACAATCTTAAGCGGTGGTTATTGAAACCCTACAATCATCGTCGTCCATTCAAACAGTCACTTCCATATCATTTATTTGACAGCTTTTTCTTACGAATTCGGCTAGGTAGAAAATAAACTGAACGTTCCATAACTATTGATCATGAAAGGTCCATGAGAATGAAATATTCGATAACAATAATTTGAGTCGTGGTTAATTCTGATAGCCACCTCCCAGCAAATGGGTCTTGCTTTGGCCGTTTTCGTATCCCAGAATTTTCAATAGATTTTCTTGACACTTTGATAGGTTACAGTAGTGACAAGCCGGCCCAATGGAAGTGAGACAAACACTACATTTGCGAAATTTACCTAGAGTAGCTCTTGATTGCGCGACATATCCAGATCGACTAAGAAGCCCATGCTGTGCATTTTCGTATGCCTTTCATCAAGATTTCATCAATTCCGGGATTATTTTAAAACTAAGTAAAAATCATCCGGATTATGTCAAAAATACTTGGAATTGGATAAGAACATGTCTGTATTTCATAAGACTTCTCAAAAGTAAACCTGCTGATGGATTGCAGAGCAAAGCTTAGAAAAGCAGTGCGCCTTGCAAAATGTATGCGCAAATGGGCTCCGGTAAAATGGATCACTCCTCAGGCTTATGCAAACAAGATTCCATTATGTCAATTGAATGATACTACTGCGTAGTTTCAATGTAATTCCGAATATTTTTTGCATAGTTGTAAAATAACTTAGGAAATGATATAGTTTTATATTCATCCCAGTGCATCTTAAACCTTCATCACCCTAATTGCACAGTGCATTGATAATTTAAATTGGCTGGATAACAAATCTGTGTGATAGTACAAATGCAAAAAGGCAGGTTTTACAAATCCTAGTTTTTGGTATCAATTTGATTCTGCGATCTGTTTGACATTTGACACTTCTATCAACCGTGACTAAATAGACCTGGCGACGCTGTTAACTCGACTAGGGATAAAAAAGTTTGCAGACGCAACTTCAAGCTTAGCGAATGAAGTGTCAAGGTCATGAGGGTTCGGGGATAAAATCAATACATTTTTCATAACCAAATACCTCAACTTGGTTCGGGGCAGGTGCCCCAGGATCTTAGTCAGCTACTTGCTCTGATCGCCTCTCGAAATGATACCAAATGACCGATGCCTGACATAGCACACTGCCTTCTCGTGACATAAGTATTCCTTTTAAGGTGCAAGAATGGAGGCGATTTACGTGTATAAATTTGTCTACAAATATTTCATTTTATAAGTGCATTCCTGAAATGCATAACCTCTGAAAGTTTCCCTCATATGCAGACACTATCCTCAAGCACTTCTATTGCTTACTCTACCAGTTATAGGGGAGTACCTTGACTTAAGCTTAATGTGAACGAACGCGGTTCTAATGGTATGACCGTTTGAGACTCACTATTTTCTGCAGGTGCTTCCTCAGTTTATTTCAACATTGTATTTGCAAATAATTTTGAGATTAAATCCGGCGGCAAGGTGCTCGCCTCGGGAATCTATATATCATTGAAATTTTTGAAAGGTAATTTTCAGGAACATGGAACATACAAATGTGTGGTTCTGCTTCTTTAAAACTGCCAAAAGATATTCAGTTAGTAAAGTATAAAAGTAAATACAATGGTTCTACAAAGACCCCAAAAAAGAGTATGTTTTAGACTGAATTGTAACTTGCAATTTACTTTGAATTTTCCAGGAAACATTCGCCAACATAACACTAAATATCAGAAAACATTTTCATTCCTTAAAAACATTTTGGCATGTTAACAAACTAAAAATGAAGTGTATACAAATGGCTTTTCATATCTGGTGATGTTTACAGGTTATTCTTATCTTTCTTCGTCAAACTGTCAAAATCAACACGCGTCGTTTGCAATGTGAAACAATGTTTTAAAGGTCGGTATTTAGAATTCTCTGTTTTACTTTTCGATGCTGAAAAAGTACCCTTAGTTGTTTCCGTCAAAGAGAGTTTGAAGAAATTTTACTGTTTGGACTGACCCGTGTTAAAAACCGTTAGGAATATGACACACTGTTTGCCAAATAGTCTCCAACTGGCTTTTAGATTAGCTATCATCACTTTCGCCTATTTCACGTTGTAATAAAACAATGACCCAATGCTTTCTACATATAATCTAAGATAATCCTTCAAGGATTTGGATTTGTACGATTAAAATGGCTTCCTTCTAGGTAAGTTCTTCAGTTTCAAAAGCCGTACGTTCAAATTGCTATGATTGGGTGACATAATTCCAAAGATCTATCCAGAAAGGTTTGTTTTTGTGCTCAGCCCATCTGTCAGCAAACGCGTAACCTTTTCGTGCTGTTAGCTAGACAGTCAAATTGGTATTGCATTGCATAACTGCAGACTAGTACAAACGTTCACAATTAAGGCTTTTAAGTATGGGATTTTTACGAAGACAGATGTCATGCACCTAACGTTATGTTTAGCGGGGCAGCAGTTGTGCGGGATTGAGAGGCGTGCTAAGTGTTGTTTTATTAATACTGACTGCCATAATAAAGCCGGAGGAATAACGGTTCAAATGGCTCAAGTTAAAATCCATGAAAACTTGCAAATCCAGTGAATATAGCCCTAGATTCCTATTTTAGTCTGTAAATGTACGTGTTCGTTAACCTACATATGTATGTTTACACTTATATATGTTTGAGTCCTGCACGTGAACGTGTCTATCACAAGAATATCAATATATGCATATGCACGTATGTACATTTACACATAAATATATGCCTGTATACACATACCCATATGCATATGCACTGAAAAGCAATTCAGTTTCACACTTAGGTGTATTACTATAGAGAGCAGAACCTTCAAGTAGATATAAAAGTACACCGTCACAGGAATGATAAATTTAACCACACCCTCATGTCTTTATCAGACCCCGTAAAAGAGATGAAAGGACAGGAGTCAAAGAAGGGTTCTACCAAATAGTAGAGGAACAGCTTTCGTCAAAACATTCACCCTAAATATTTTCAAAACATTCCCCTATTCAAATGCTCAATCTCCAATTGTTCCTTAGAGGATGGACTGGTAAGACAAGGGGTAAGTTTGCGCTGACAGGGGTTAACTCAGTTGAGCAGGACCATTTGAATTAGCTCTTTGAAAATAAAAAAGCAACCGTTTTCTTGGATAGCATTTTCCAACGTTGGAAAGCCCAAGGCAACCCCAAATGAGTCCCGGTTAGGCGTGTTACTTGGGGACGTGCAAACATAAATTTTTGTATCGGTAAAACCAACATATTATTTTAAATTTTGTCATCTGGAACTTTTGTATATAAAAGGCATCGCTAAGGTATTTATAACGTTCACTGTTCGACCGACTGAAATATGATCACTGGCAGAACATTTTGGGTCACTCCTTAATGTTCCAACGTGAAGTGAACTGTTTGAAAACAGACCCAATTGATTATTATATTGCTTGAGTATCTGGGCAGGTCACGGTAAACTCGTATTTCACTTTTAGTACACTCAGGTTTATCACGATCTGATAATCCGTCATTAAATTTTGTTTGTTTAGTCGTTACCCAGACGTTTAAACGGGGAAAAAACCCAAGGATCTGTAAAAATTCTTCCGTCATCTATCCACTTACTATTTTCGATAATTTAGTTGAAGGCGCTTTAGGCAGCTTAGTATTTTTCGATGAAGTTCCACTTGCCGGCAACATTTTGTAATGATGATCATATTATTGTTGAAACAAATCAGTGTCCTTTGTTAAAGTCTACAACTCGTCTGTTTTGCTCTAGTTTAGCATTTTTGGTGCGTTACAGATGACTGCTTGATAGCCGTTGCTGTTGCTGCCGCCTTATCTAGATGTATCTGAGACACTGGATCATAAACTTTCTATTTACTTTCGTTCCTCATTATTTAACGACGATTATATTACTGTTTTTCAACTGCAAGGATAACCTTGCACAGCGATTATTTAGACTGTCGTAAAACCTCGTGGATTTTCACGTACGATGAAATTGACGAGGCTTCACAAATGAAAAATGCGAGCCTCTCATGGCCTAACTGCTTCACCAAAAAGCCCCAGCGGCAGTGATAACAAAACTAACGGGTTTTCCTCAGCGCCAGATACCTTTTATCAAACGTGGATGCCACATCTATGTTTTGTTCCAAACACTCGGAAGTGAAACGTATGTAGCAGACAGGCTTTACTGTTATCGATTCCTAAAGGGACGATAATGATGTGACTGAAGTGAATGAAGATTCCTGCGGAAGTGCAACCGGAGGCATAGATAGTTTGGTTATTTTCTGAGTTGATTTAAATGGCACACCATTCAGCAAAGACTTTCGTGACGATTCTTCTGCACACTCATTGGAGACAAGAACAGTCGAGAGTCACATAGCTCTCCAAGGGAAGTTTACGGTGAAAGGAGTCGCTGCCCTTTTGCGCAAACCGCTTTCACTCCCACATGATGTGCCTTGGGCCCCCGGATCATTGTTAAGGACTCATAGGTACACCCCGATAAAGAAAACTTTTGGTTGGTAGTGTGTATATTTTTGGTTTAATGCAGGTATGCAAAGAGTCACTGAGGGTTTACTAGCGGCTCTACTTGCGGAGGTGCACCTGTAGTTACATGTAGTCGGTCTCGTACTTTTCAGAGGGTCGTCTAAACAAATATGGCCCATTTTAACTCGTACAGTTGTACCAAACGCCCATTTTCTTGGCAGAATTGTACTCTAGGGAGACTAAACGCCTGATACTCCAGCGCACTTGGATAATACCTTAAGCGAACTGAAAATTATACCAAGCAGCGAAACTAGTCTGAGGGCTGACGGTCACTTCAAGAAAGTTTGCTGTGGCGGGCGCACCTGCGAAAGCGTTCCTGAAGCAAACGAATTTTCATCGCGGATACTTTAGCTATGCAATCTGCGTAGGAGTAGTACCAATCGTGGTTTGACCTTCCATTTAGACAAAGAAGAACCATGTGTCGATAGCGAATTCAGATCTCGGAGAAGAGAAGTGCATTGCACCAAATGGTTGCTATTCAATGCATTTACACTCGAAATGGTTAACGTTTTTTCTCTGGATTAAGTGCAAGCTGTATGCCTTGGCTTAATGGAGCGGCTAGTCGATATTCGATGCCGAGGAAAAAAGTAGCAGAAAATTGTTTGTTGGGCCTACTCACAGGTCAATTATTGATGAGGGGCTAACTTCTACACAAGTTTATTTCGTGCGACTTCTCGAGAAAATGCAGGCCAGTGTCCGAGCTTGATATATGAAAGAAGTGGAAGTTCCACCAGTCCTTTCTGTACGTGGGACCAATTATACCAAGGGACATTCTTCTGGATGACATGCTAGAAAACTTCACCAAATTCTCCGTCTTCACATACATTGCGAGCAGCAATAAATGGTGTCGACATTATCGACAGTTCATTAAGAACAATATTTGGCGTTATCACACAACACACGTCGGTCTACGCGAAGGAAACAGGGTACAGGATACACTTTCCGGACAATGTAGGGGTGTTTGGCCCTTTGAACAACTTCTCTGCTTTCCTTTCTGAATAGTTCACGCAAGTTATTAAGAAAGATATAACTTCCAGAAACATGTTCGTGATGCATGAATTTTGACGCATTAGGAAGAGAGCTGCTAAGGTCAACAAGTACAAATCCCTTCCATGGGAGATAATACAACGTCGAGCAAAGTGAGCCAGATATCGATTATTGTTAAAAAATGATTTTGAAACAAACGCACTTACGATCGCATGTTCTGATAAAACCGTTACAGTAAATGACCGCGTTTCAATCATTGAGGCCGCACGCAATCATCAAGTTGCGGTACGACCCTAAGGGAAAGCGTCGACTGTCTGTCAAACCATTACCGTTTACCTACGTATGAACAATGAAATTCGACAAGATGAGAGGCATTGTGAACATTACCTCTTTGAAAGATGCATTTTGCAAAGCAACACTACTTCCGCGTGGACAAAACAAGTGTTTCTCCTGTGATACTAATCTGAAAAAAGTATCACAAGTTCTGACATTTTCTGAAGGACTTAAATTGTCTTTAGATTTCCAAACATGAGCACATTTGACTCCATTTTCTCAGCAGATATTTCTCGTAATTGAAGTTTTGGTTGACAACATACTGGTTGTTTTTTACTACTCCTAGGCAGAAAATGCTGAGACAACGAAGTGGAATCGACTACCTTTCTATAAGTTGGAAAAAATGAGGGAGCCGGGTATGCTACCCCTGATGACCTGCGCATGACATCAAATAAGAGTTCACAAAATTATTGCTAACCATTCCCGTTCGCGAAAACATTTCTCATGCAAACATCAAGACGCGTGCAAATACTGGTGCAAGCTGTAGGACGTGTCCAAACTATCGTAAACCGATACTATCAAATTCATAGTTGGCTCCAAAAAAAGAAAGTGAAAGTTATGCACGATTTTTAAATTTCTTAGAAAACCATTTTTCTCAAAACAGCTGTCGCCTCAAAATATTACCTCAATAAACGTTGATGTGGACGCCTCACTACCGCTACCCCCGCTGCTAAACAAGTTGTGGGCGGTCGAGGGGTATGTAGTGAGCCGAGCACCTTTACTGACAGACGCATTCTCAGTACACTTAACATTGTGTAAGTTGTGTACTAAATTCATTTTTCACAGTCCAAATTAATCAAATAGTAGCCATCAATTCAATCCAAAATTTATCTCAATCTGATATAAAAGTGAGTAAATTGACTTAGTCTGGTGCTATCTGCAAAAAGTCAATAAAATCGCAAGGAGTAAGAGGAATATCAAGCATTCTACTTGTGGTAGTCAAAGAAGAATGAACGCAACCTCATACAAAAACTAATTAGTATATCCCCTTGCGACTAGAATATTTGTGTCCAGCAATGACGGGGAATAGGCATACTGATGTTGGCGAGGTTCAAAATGAATCGACCCAAAAGGTCGCCGTCCTGCAGAGGCAAATTCATTATATGGGGACCATGCAGAGGATGTCCATAAATTAAGCCATTATAATGGTACAACAGTAAGAACTGTTGCTATCAAAGCTGGATGGCAGAATATTTTAAGTAAACATAGCAAACGATTTGCGTATCTCAATTATTTGGAACAGTTACAGGTTCTCACTAGCATTGGAGGCAGTTAGACAGGCCACTTTATCAGAGCGATATAAAAACAATGTCGTTGAGGAGTTTTCCTTGTATTTGAATTGGATCAGAGTCAGCAGAAAGCTACTGCTGTGCAACGACAAATTTTGCAGAGATGTGACTGGTAACTTCCTTTGGTTCTTGCAGTCGTCATCATAAGCTGTTCAAAAACAAAAGTGCTTACAAAGCACGAAGCAATTAACCACGCTGATAATCCAAAGATGAAATCAGCTTTCCAGGTCCAAAATAGTGCGCCAGCATTTATTTGATGGGCATCCACTACACACCAAACAGGTAAGCAAAAGGGTGCCCAACAACCGTAATGATGGTTTTCTCCACATTCATCCACATTTCCTTTGCCCACACATATATTTCTGCATTTATATGTAAGCCATTGAGTTGTTTTACTGATACTTACCTGATACTAATTCGATTCATTCAGACACGTAATGTGTGGATGCTGACGCATCAGTGTCTCTGATATAGGTACACTTCATTTTACTATCATGGATGCGAGTATCCAAATCTTCTGGTTCACTCGCGCTCATATAGATACAATAAAATGTGAGCATGTGGACATATACGGAACACTATATAATTGATTAGAATTACTTATTTTTATATGTGCGTATATTTTTACGCGTCAAAGGTGCCGTTAATGTTACAGGGTGCATGGTTTTGGGGCATTTATCGAGTATATTTATATGTATATGTAACACACTGGCCTGAAAACAAGCATGGTGTTGACGCAACAACATGCAAGTGAAACTACGGAAAGTAAAAGAACGAAGAGAAAATAATAAACCATAACAAACCGACTGCTTCCTTGTGTTTTCACCGTACACATGTTTCCCAGTTTTGGTTTGTTTTGGATTATTTTTAAGAGAAATGATTTCCGCAGATAGGTCACACGGCATTCGCGCCACTGGCTTAGGTTCTAAGGTATGTCTTTCAGCGTCTTCAGCCAACAACAATCCTCATCTCGTGGGCCCCAAGCAGGAAGGCGGACAGCGTCAACCGAGGCCAAAGCTGAGGCTAACTTCGCAGACCAAGATGAAAAAAACGATATTTTTATCTATATGTATTTATGTGTATGTGCACACATACCCAAGTATACCTAGCTGCATATGACAGAACTGGTAATGCATTCGCACCCCCGAGTTGGCATTTTTCCCAGAAGCCTTCTCAGTTCGTCGGTGTGAGTTCATTTTGACGATGCCACTTATCGCGACTGACTAACCGATCCTTCCATTCTTTCAAATAAAAATGACGATAACGAGAAAAACTAAATGAGGGTTACTATAGGCACAAATGTGTACATGTGAATTATTCATGCATTTTAACATCGTTAAAGGCTTCTGGCGTCTTTTGCCTCCTTGCATAAGCTAGGGAAATTTATCGGCAATAGTGGACCGTTATGGTTTGTGATTTTGCTTGCGGATCATAACTGCGTGTGCCTATATCGCTGCCTCAAACGAAACGCATTCCATACGCCGTTTACTCACTCTTAAGGCAGATCAACGGCAGAGAGATTAAGCCAGTAGGAAATCTGACAAATAAATGCAGTGACTAAGGGGTTCGACTCACAAAAGTTTGTCCTGGATACGCATCATAGTTTCGGCGCGATGGATATGCACTGCTGATAATTCCTAACAAGAATGAAACAGCTATGTAGTGTAGTAGCAAGTTGGAAGTCGAAATTGCGTGAAGAATCGTTTGGAAATTCATATTAAACCTACTCTAATTGCATACAATTAATTAGATTTAACTTCGGTTGAGCATGCTTGGTAAATGGCGTACGTTAATGTCAACTGAAGCGCCAGATAAATAAGCACTGAGCTGGTTAAATGTCTACTGATGCCCGAAGCTTTAAAGCTCCAGGTAAGCGCGAGAATTTACCGGTCGTTTAGCAGATTTATTGTGAAAGCCTAGTACGTCTCCTGAAAATCGGAAAGATACTGTTAAATTAAGCAATATGAATCACTGCCGTAACACAAGAAGTTCGTTTGCGCCAGTTATATCTGCATGTTTTGGCAGTACCCTGAGTGGGCTTTTTCCATTTCGTTAGGGCACAGCCGATGGCATACTCTATGCACAGAGGACTGTCGGAGTAGACTCAGAGATACACTCGTGGGACCTGGGTATACTTTACAGCTTTTTTGACATTGAAATAATTTTCAACAGCTTATTTTTGTTTATAAAGACGTATTAGTTATGAACCACCTTTTGAATATCTGTGGAATTTTCGTGCTTCAAACTATTCGACTTACGATCCTGATTCCATTGGGACATGCACGGATCCGTAGCCTCTTATGACATCTTTTCCAAATACGTCTAGCCCATAGGCATGAACGACTAGCTGTGGCCCTGTAGAAGCAAGATAATATGCGGTTTTTTATTTAGAGTATTACATCCACTTGGATTTGAGCTTTTCCATGAAACGTCAAGGGGAAAGTTGAATATGTGTCCCTGGCATGAATCGGGTCCTTTAATGGATGTCTGCGTCATACCTTCTTCCATACCCTATCGTCGTGAATTGTAATTTATGAAAGATATTCGTGAACTCACAGCAATGTTCTTCCAGTCCCGACCATAAGAAAAACAGTACTTGCACCATATGTGATTATACCCTGGGAACTAAGGAGTCAATGAAAAGTCATCTGATTTTTACCTGTGCCTGACTAATCTGACCGGTAACGGAAACCATGAAGCAATCACCACTGGTAGTCATCATTGGAAATTGTGTCAAACTGATCTAAGGTCACGACAAAAAACGCCGATGTAAAATAACAAATGTTATTCCATTTCAGTTCATTTTGCACAGAACAGGTATTGGACCTACGTTCCAGACTGTTCTATGGTATGAAATTAGGCCCGGTTTCCATCGGTTCTACGCCATATTCGAAGAATCTGCGGGAAAATTGGAGAAATTAACTTGATTCCAGCTTGAGGGAAACCTAGGTCACAGCCTTCCAGCATTTGCTGCACGACTCAGCGTCACATGGCGAATCAGTCGACGGTGGCCTCGCGGTGCTAAGTCTACACGCAATCCAGCTGATACAGTCAGTCACGGCTTTGGTGTACCTGAACATGCGACCACTCAATGTAAATCGTTGCGACAGACTGTCCAGAATGGTAATGGACAGAATATATTCTACCACAATGGGTTCGCCATATTTCGCCTAAAAAATGATTGGCAAATAAAGTCCAGAAGTGTCTTTGAGCCCCTATGAGCTCCCCACTTTTTTCAGTATTGTAGTTTGGATCGGAGCCATTTCAGTGATTATTGGCTATTTGTGCCGTTACCTATCTGATAGTGGCTGAATTTCGCATCCTGATTTCAGGTGTGAATGCTATTGCCATATATCTTTAAATGGGGCAATATTAGAGTTTGGCGGCTTTGCAGTCCACGTCACAACTGCATTCATCTACAATTTGAAAGGGACGTCGGCTTGCATCCATGCAGCTCTCCGAGCTCTCGCTCAGTCACGCCAACTGCCTGTTGTTTTATGCCTTGACGTAGCTAGTAGATGGAAAGCCAGATCCATGGAACCCGGTTTCTTACTGCCTTGTCAGTCGAATTAGAAGGAGAAGCAGAGACGTTGGGGGCACAAATTGTGGACAATTTCCATAGGAAGAAACCAGATATTAGTGTTGTCGCCCCAAGTACAATGCCCTAACGGCTGACAAAACGCGCATAATGTGGGAATAGTGGAAGCAGGAGATTAAGGGGTAAGGCATACACAGAGACCACGTTTCACTTCGAAGATGGCTTCACTTAATGAGTTGGAAGCGTTTGCCGGCAGGGGCTTCCAAACAGGAAATACCCTAAAAGTGAAGAAGTTGTCTCCAAGGGAAGTGCTGGGCTCGGTTTGAAGATTTTCTGAATTGAAATGTGAGGGTGGTGCTGGGCTTAAGATAAAAAATCAACCAATAGGCCGGGAGAAAAGCCTCTCTTGATGCGCCTTGGCTTGAAGGGCACTTCTTCCGTGCGGATGAAAAATACGGGTGACCCTGAACCGTTTTGCTGACAACTATTTGCACTCGTTCTGGACAGTAGATAAAGTAACGGTTCAGTGTACTGCTTGGCCGCTGGCCTCCAGCGGAAACCCAAAATATGCACCTTTAAAGCCCGGGGAGGTTTTCTGAGATGATCCTTGGGAGGAATCGTCTGATAATGCTTGAAACCAGAAAACCCTTTTGCCAGGGATTTGCTGGTTATGAGAAAAGAATAAATGGCTGCCAGGTCAGGGCTCTAATACCTAACGATGACATTATAAGAGGACCTGTACTTGATTTGTGAGGAACGAATGGCCAGTTGCTTTACCAAATGACATACCAACACCCATGCCATCATTTGCGAGGAGGTCCTAGTCCACCCAAAAATTCTTTGGCATATTTGTAGTTGGCTGCAGGATACCTTTGTCATCAACACACGGTTACGCCATCGGCACGCATCGCACCGCTGGAGGGCAGGGGCAAAGGAAGGCGGCCGATGTAGACCAGACGTGCTGGAGGACGAAAAAGTGAGTCTTAAAATAGACCACAGCTAACTGGCAAGGGCATAGAAATGAAGTTACCCATCTTGACGAAAGAACTGCCTTTAGTATGAAAGTTGCGCGACAGGGCGATTAGATGACTTGAGATCCTACACCCTTAACTTATGCAGTAGGAGAGCATGTCGAGCCTTGTTGGGGACTTGCGCTGATTCCGTTGATACGACGTGAAAATTATCCATGCACCTAGACGGTATTAGAGCTCCTCGTAAACACGGAAAGTTCGTGATGCAAGGCCCACCTAGGGAGAAACCATGCTGGGAAAGGGAAGAACACTAATTCTTTGCAGATGAGGAGGAACGGATTTCCCGTGCATCCCAATTGAAACTTTGCTATTGGCATTACGGATAACTGGTCCAAAAAAGATCGCCTGGAAGCTGCCGTCCTTTTCGTAGAATTTTGCCACAATTACATTATTCGCGTGGAAGGGTTGACTCGTGCGCTAGAAAAATGAGGAAACTAAAGCGGCTAAACTCACAGAGTTCTCTTTCACTGTTAGAAGAACAGGCTGATCTAGTCCGGTAGTGCAGTACGGGGCAAGGCGACGGAGACCATTCAAGGCCGCCCTTGAGTTGACGGGTAGGTGATATAGTATGAACCCCGCGGCATATGATGAATGGTAGGGTGGGAGGGTGTCAGAATGGCGTTGGCTACTGTGCCGGAGTGGGACTTAAAAGCCTCAGATTCTAGGTTCGGTTGAGGAGGCGGGATCTTGTTTACAACCTTACTTGTACTTTCTAGTGTGGTGAATGATGAAAGAGTTCCGTTACCTCTGCGTCAGGCCGCCAGGACGTAAGACCAGGCGATCAATTACCTGCGTTATACGACCTGCAGTGCGTCTGCTTGAGGAATCCTTCAGTTTTAGACAATGGGGCCTACGTAGCGGACTCTGCTGTCGCTGTCTGATGGTTCACAACACCGTTGCAGGGCTTGAGGTACTCAGTTTTTTGGTGAAAGGATTTTATGGCTTCATGTAGCACTGAAAGTGGAGCCACACAGTGGTCTTATGTGACGCTGTGAATGCCCCTGACGTGACTTCGTTTACTCGTGACTAAATAGTCCCCAATTCCACGGTGTCGCCATTGGACAGTGGTAGACCACTGGAATCGGAGATGGAAAGAGTCACTATTTTTCGTTTGTTCATCGTGTCAAGCATAAGTATGTGGTTCCACGCACCAGCGATGAGTTGTCAGACAGTCTTGATAGTAAGTGGTTTGTGCATGCACTCGGACACAAGCCATGGTGTATTACTAAGATTATCCATGATCGTTCGCCGAACTTTATCGATATCGTCGCCTAAGGAGTCAGGTGGTTGAGGATTTTGGGCGCTATGGCCAATAAGCATAGGAGCAACGGCTGCCCAACGTGGACTCTTTAGTAACTCTGCCACAGGGCTTTGCCATTCGGAGGCCCTCTGCCATCCACCTCGACGGTGATCGTCACTTCTGGCGGGCGAACCCTCAGCCGGACATGCTTGCATTACAGCGATTCTCGCAGTGAGTTGTTTTTCCTGATTTTTAGTTAACTGGGGTGTTTTTGTTATACTCGTAAGGGATTTAGAGCCTCACCTAGTCGGACAAAGTTGCCGAATTATCCTATGGATGCCTTAATTGGACCCCATCCCCTTGACAGTTATGCTGAGTTTCTACCTGAGATTTAATTGACACTCATACTTTGGACACTGCATTCTATTTAACGCCATTATATTGTGCACCGTTAGCGTCATCGATTTATTTATCTCTTTTCACGATTAATTGCGCCTCGTGGACTGCCTACTCCTTTTCTCATTTACCAGTCCCGTCACTTTTCGACACTTTCCTGTCGCCCAAAATCAACGGGACACGTAGAGTGCGGGATAGTTTTGCCGTATCGTCGCATTTCTGCATTTTCTGATGGTCTTTCTTAACGGAGGTCAGAATTAGCCTCGTTTTAAAGTCTCCATTATATACGTATTGTTTCAAAGCGTTTTTCGACGTAGATAGAGCTCTTGTCTACAAATTATGGGAGTGTTCTTTTCTATTGGACTATGTTTCGGCTAACTTTTGACTTCCACTATACTGGTGATGGTACAATTTCAGTGAAGACACCGCCCCATTGGATCGATCAAAGTTTCCGTCTTACGATTTGACACAACTATAGGCACCCCGAGGTGCGCTCTTTATCACATCACTATGCAGCTATACACATCATCCAACTTGGTCGAAATGGCGGTCTCTAGGCCTAAACGTACCAAGATCATAGCTGCTTGGCAAACTGCGTCCACAACCTTACAGCCCATTCGCCGGCCTAAAGCACGCATCATTAGTCTCACAGACGTATACGAAAATTATAGCAAACGATTCACGAAATAAACAAAATTTGACTGATAGAACCTGTTATCACTTACCTAGCTAAGACGCCCGAAAACCCACTGCGCGAACATCTCGCTAGTGTCTGTCGGGCTATCGACTCACAATCCTCAGAAATCAAGCAGCGAAACCACATTCCACCAGATCCGCTAAAAATATTGTCATCTCTGCTTCCCATATGACAGGGCACTCCTCATTGTTTAAGACTACTTAAACGAATCTTGAGCAGATCATGTCCATTGCTGATTCAGTTCCTTAACCCCGATGCTGCAGAGCAGTTTTTGGAGAGTGAATTTAAGATGGCCTCATCTACGCCATTCAAGTTCATCATAATTACACCAGCAAAACTCCTATCCATAGGGAAGCCCTAAGACTGTATGCAGGTGAGAACTCAAAAATGGCTCCACCAAACACCAGTTTCCCCAAGCTGACCGGTCCCTTTGGCCCCACCGCAACCACAGGCAAGTGTTAACTTAGACAGCTCATTACAGTCTTTTCCTCGGCCCTCCAGGAAACGCCCGCATATTAACCCCTCACCTACGCCTTTCCCCGTGGGCCTCAACAAACTTTATTCACCCCGCGAAGCAAAAATATCTGGCACAAATCAAAACTCGCCCTTCCCCATCCAGACCCTTAAAACAATAGCTACTGGTGGTAAACCTGTGCTTACACCATCAGTAAGCAACGTACTACTCCACGGTGGAACGACGCCGGGGTTACTAGCCCAGCGACTAAACTACTCCGACCATTCTACATTTCATCCCTTTTTAGCCCCATCGCCCCAGAGACTCAACCACCTGGCCCTAACGGCACCGACTTTCCACTGGCTGCCTTTCGTTTCTCGGGGACCGAAAGGTCACTGCTGAGAGAATTTCCAAACCGGAAGAAAATCACAGACTCGCATGGCAGATTTAAAAGATCCAGCAATGCACCAGCTGTTCCCTGCCAAGGGCCTTCCTTGCCCAATTATTCCCATTATGATTGACTCTTCACTCATCGTCTCTTGTCATCACGGCAACAACACTTACACCCCCTCGACGGCAACATAGCTTTCTATTTTGCACTAATTAACTGTCTTTTGATCCTTAATAAATGCAGTCACTTAAAAAGCTTTGCTGCATCTTCCAACCCGAACATAATGTTCATCACAGAGTCCTGGCTTGCCGAGGACACACTTACTAGCATGATGTATCTCGCAGGATACCAATTCTTTAGAGGTACTAGAAACGACCGCCGTGGGGGCGGTTGCCTTTTCTATGTAAGGAATGGTCTACCAGCATCCTACACTCGAACTGATCCAAGAATCGGTATGACTCACTCTCAGGTTGTCGTCCTGTCATTCATACTCTCTGTATCCATTGCCTTCCATCTCGTATTGAAAATGGGCTGCCCCTTATAGAAGACGTATTTGAGCACTTTGCTGCCCTCCCAGCTAACATCCAAAATCATTGACGGAGACTTCATTCTCCCTGGTGAAATCTGGTCTACGATTTCGGCTCCTCCAAGTCTAACACCGTTCGTCCTCCGCCTACCTCATGGGGGTTGGGCACAGTACATAACGTCAGCTACCAGAAATGATCATATACTGGATCTCATCTTTAAATATACTGATCACCACGCCTTAGTTCACGTTAAAAATAAGTTTCCAGGTAGCTACCGTAGGGTAGTTTACGGTAGAGTCCATGTCCAAGTTTCCATCCCTGATTAGCCCATCGACACAACTCGCCCGTCCCATCCTAACTGACAGCACTTTCCCTCTCTGGTGCGCCAAATTGATTAGGAAGCATTTTTCTAGAGACTGACCCACAGAGGGCTGCAAATAAATTTTATAGCATCACGGCCAGCTGCATCTCAAAGCTGACCATTATAGGAAAGCTAAAAGGAAACAAGAGTTCACAACATGCCTCCTTGAAAGTCAACCATGTGAAGTTGCACCTGCACTTTTCAGTGACACAGGACTTTTCCAAGTTTATTCTTTGGCACCATCTGTCTTGAAGTCTCTCAGCTAAGTGAATCTCTCTTTCGGAAAGAAGCTAGGGCGCTGAGGAACAAAAATCACCCCATAATACTTTGAAATCCATGTAAAATAAAATCCCATGATTGCAAGCCTTCAGTGAACTTCCTAGTTTTGTCTAATGTTGAGTCTGTGACAACCCCAAAAGGCATAGCATAGGCGTTCGGTCAGCATTTCGCCTCCTCTATGGCCTCAGACACAATCAGCGACCCATCTCAACAACAGAATAGGAATAACCGCACCTTATCTGCCGTGTACTTTGACGTTGGGACTATTGAACGACATTTAGCCAATTTCAAATCAAGGTATTACCAACGCCCTGGCGGCATCCCTCCAACGGCTGTTCTTGTTTAGGGCCCTGATCTACCCTGGCTACGGCTCAACCTCTTTACACTTTCAATTAACTCTGGTGTGTTTCCGGTCAACTGGAAGCACGCCACAATAAACGCAGCCAGAAGAAGACATCTTTGCATGACTTTTCCAACCACCGTCCTAACAATCACACGCCTGTTTTCCCGGGGATTATGAAAACGGTGGTGAAATGTTCCATCATGGACAACCCCAGCCGCTAGCCTCCATAATCCAAAACACAACAGGTTTCTCCAATTCCGTTCGTGCTTCATATGTCAATTTGACTTTCTGAACATTCTTACCAACCTGGGGAACCGGGGCATGACTTTCGCAGTGATCTACCTAAATGGGTCTAAGGCCTTTGACCGTGTCTCTCACCCGCATCTTTTATCTAAAGTTAGCTCCTTTGGCACCACCGATCCTTCTCTATCCTGGCTCTCGCCTTACCTAAGCCAAAGATCACAGGTGGTCCCCACTGACGGCTTACCTTCAATCCCAGATCTGTTAATAACGGCGTCATACAGTGCAGTGTACTTGGTCCTCTGCCATTTCTTATGTATATCAACAATGCAACGAATTCACTACCTCAAGGTATCCTTTTCCTGTTTGCTGATGACATAAAGATAGCTTACCTCCTTGAGCCAAATGAAGTTAGTACTGCGGTCAGAGAAATGCTCGCCGATTTGTGTGCTTTGGACGAATGGTGTGCCTCCTGGATGATGAGCTTTTCTGTCGATAACATCAAACTACTCACCTAGAGGTGTGCAATAATAAAGACTAAATTTTGCTACGCGGATCTCCCACTGTATGTAAAATTACAATTTGTAACTTTAGTCTCAACTACACAGCCTCTCTAAATTTCTCGGAGCACGTAGTTATTCACTGAGCTAGGCTAGGAGAAATGTAAGTCTGATTTTTCGCGCAACGAAACTATCCGACAGCCCCCCAGCATTTATTAAACACGCGATTGACCACCCCTTCAGCATGGCACTTTGATATAATCCAGCACGTCAAAGTCGGATGGGATATCCATTGAAAGTATTCATAGACGCTTCATTAAGCGATCGCTAGGTCGGTTGACGACTCTGAATTACAGGGAATGCTGTTCAGCTCTCACACCTGAGCCACTTTGGCTACGGCAACTAAAAATTAACCTGGCCTTTCTATATAACCTGATGGACGAGCGCTCCTTCTCCACCGACACACCTATATTCTTTTCTGCCAGCTCCTACCCTCTCCGTCACAGGTCTCTAACCATCCATACAGAAATAGCCAAATCCTCCTAAAGGACGCATTTTAATAATAATAATAATAATGTATATTTCTCGATTTGCGAGATGCATGCGCAAAGCAAGATCAAGTTTTTACAAGGATGGTGCACAGGAAATGTAGATGATGAAAGTCGAAACGGATAAGCGGGTGGGAGCAATATTGAGTCATTGCAGAAGCTCACTGGGGGGTGAAATGAGATGCTGGAAGTACAAGTACGCTGGTGAAAAGCAAAAAAAGGAAACTCAATTTTCAAGACCGAAAAATAGTTTCCTTGGTCTGTTTGCAAGCAGCGGACTACGAGCCATTTCGTGTTTAAGTGCGCTAAATGTGCTCATCGCTGGCACACAACATGGACGGTGCCCAACCGTGGATATTGATATGGTTAGAGACACCAAACGTCGGGAGCGTTACATAATGGACGGAAACGTTAAGCTGAAGAGACGACAAGCAGCGGTAATGCGGTAATTGGATGGAAGCGGCGAAAACCAGGCGGAAAGTCAGGCAAATTGGATGAAACACGTAGTTGACAACAAATGGCCAAAAACTGCTGAGAGCGGAGGAAAATTGTCTCAAACTATCTGGAGGAAATTTGTAAAGCATCGGATATGGAACTTCAAGGATGGTGATTTTATTTACATGCGGGTGGCGGTTAGCTGTACCGAGAGGCGCGTCAGATAAGAGAAATTATGTGTATAAACACCCCTCAAATACAATAGCCAAGAATGTCCTCTATGCTGTCATTTGCATTGTCGCATCTTTTGACCTTATTCAGCAGTACGGGTGGGGAATATGAGGTGCGCAAGCCGTTCCGGAGACCGTAGCAATCGCGGTTTCGCTCGATCGCAAAACTGCGAGTTGAGATATCCAGGGCCATAATCCGCGCAGTTACCGTTGACCGGGCGAGAACTCAAGCGCCAGTTCTAGCTAACAGGTTACTAAGAGGAGTAATAGGGTAGCATATTTTGAATCGCCATTGCGAGGACAAAAGCGTTAGCAGCGCGTCTGCTGCGGATGCGAGGTATGAAACGCAAGAGAAAAGTAGTCTGGCTTGGGTGCCAGATTGGGTTTATGGTGATTATTGGATCGCGGCGAAACACCTGCAAAATAGTGCGCCTATTCCGTAAAATTTGGTAACTAGTAGTGAGCTATAGTAGCAGTTTTATGCGTGGTTGAAGGTCAGGGGCTACCAAGAACGACCCATTCAGCCCTGCCAAGCCAGCAAAGAGGATAAGGTGGCATGAAGAGCGAGAAGTACACAGGACGGTGTTTAAAATCACAGAATGTGATGAGAGCATTGATCCAACAATAAGTACGTTGGCATTTTCGTCCGCCCACATTGGAGGAACTTCGAGAGGTAGTTGCTCAAGCCACTGGTAAAGAGTGTACATCATTTCAAGGGAGGTCGAAAAGTGCATTAGCGGGGACGTGTGATAAAGTGAGAAAGTTAGGAGTGAAGCCGAATCCCTGAGGGTGATATCAGCAAAGATTCGGTCACGAACTAAAATTCTATCCCATGTTCGTGAGCCTCGTCTAGTCCAACGTTAGCTCGTGTCAGGTTAATTAAAAACCGCACATTCAGCAACTGTGCCAGTTGAGCTTTGAACTGGGCTAAATTTAGGCACAACCACAGGGAACTAGGGAGTTTGTTCCACAGTCTGGAGTAAGCAACCGTGAAGCATTTAGCCCTGATGGATAGTCGAGTCAGGGGTATTCTTAAAGAGTAGTATCTACTACTGAGTGAATGCGGGGGAATACCAACGTCGCGTGTGAGGTTTGTAGCAAAGTGGACATTGTTATGGCGAAGATTAAAGAGAATGCAAGGTTTAATCTAACTAGACGAAGCCACAATGGTTCAAGTCCAAACAGCTCTCATCTGGCCCCGTAGTTTAAGCTGGATGAAGGACCTAGGGGATTTCTAGTGAATGTGCGTTGCACATTGTCGATTGCAATTCGATCGACTTTACGCATATGCGTAAAGGTAATCGGGCAGTAATCGAGATAGGGCCTAGCATGGGACTTGACGGTGATAATTCTGCAGTCTTTAGTGCGAAATGCCTTGAAAATCGTTGTGGTGGTTCTCTTAGCTATAGCGGTCTGATGGTGAGCCTGCCCGTAGAAGTTGAAAGAGCAGGAGTATTGCAACCCTAGTTCCTTAACTGTGTATGATTCAAGAATTGGCATGCAGTTTATAGAGAGGGCGCCCGGAGGAACATAGCATTTATTTGCTATCAGAGAACCTTTGTCAGCAGAGAACTTCATAAGTCACTTGGAACACCAGTTATCAAGAGACTCTAGGTCTTCATTGAAAAACGCAAGAGTGGAGCTAAATGAAGCAGCCTCAAATGAGTAGACTATTTTGATGTCATCGGCAAAATAAATGGTGTGCCATGACGAATAACTTGGAAGACATCATTAATATATAGCAGGAATAGGAGAGGACCTAGGACACTCCCCTGAATGACCCCACTGGTAAAAGCAGAGGGCTGAGAAAAACAACCGTTAATATTGAATACCTGAAAGCTATCGGGAAGGTAGGATGATAGCCAAGATAAGAGGAGATTTCTTATTCCATAGGTCCTAATTTTGGCCAGAAGTCGGGAGTGGGAAACGCGGTCAAACGCTTTTGACATGTCGAAGAAGATTCTGAGAATTGACTGGCGGGAATCAGCACTTTGGGTAACCAAGTTTAAGAAGTCAAACTGACAGGTGAGGCAGGATCGGCCCCTGAGGAAGCCTTGTTGGGAGGGGTTGATAAAGTTGTGAGTAGTAAGGAAATTAACCAGTTGTTCTTTAACAATCTTTTCCATAAGTCTGGATAGAACTGGAATGTGGTTAATGGGGCGAAAGTTTTCAGGTTCATTCATGGAACCTTTTTGTAATGTGGAACAACAATGGATATTTCCATTGTGACGGAAAAGTAGCGCCGGACATTGAGAGCGAGAACAGATTTAGAAGGAGCAGCGGAAGATCTGGACCAGCGGTGCGCAATAGGACTGGTGGGAAGCCATCATGGCCAGGCCTGTGGTATGTCGTGGCATATTTCATCACATTGATGATGCCAGAACTGTGGAAGGAGATGGAGGATAATCTAAAAGAAGTTAACATGGGTGGATTTCAGAGAGTGTCCGACTGTCAATAATGAGAGTAGAAGAGAAACATGTATTGAATGCTTCTGCTGCTAGGTCTACAGGGGACTCGATGCGTAAGCTATTAAATATGATGAAGATCGGAATAGTAGAGGAATTGGGCTGAGAACGAGCTTTGAAAATGTGGGAAGTCTTCCGGGCTGGGTTAGGCGACCCAAGAGCTAGCATTTTCTGCATTTTTAACCTTACTAAGGACTCCATAAGAAATTCTTGTTGCAAGCGGTTGACGTGCACTAAGAGCGGGAAGTCTCCCATTTTGTTGAAGATTTTTTGAGCCCTCAAAAGTTTTGTCTGAAGCCGACAAACTCTACTAGGCTTCTTGGGTTTAGGTTGAGTGGCCAGAGTGGACAGACGATTAATAGTAAAAAGAAGTTTTGCGTAAAGTTCGTCTGCCGCTCTCTGCGGGTCAGATGATAAAGAGAACCTGGACCAATCAAGGGTTCGCAGAGCGTCAGGAATTTAGTCCCTGCGAGTGGACATCTAGGTAGAGGCAGAATGGTGGGTACACATGGGAAAGGTTTGTTACGGAGAGGGAAGCTGCACGTGACCATCTTGTGGTCACTCCTAGGAAAGGTTTTAGCAATAAAACCTTAACATTAGGAGTGCTATGCGTAAAAACTAGGTCTAAGATATTATGGAACCTTGTGGGCGCAGTCATATGCTGAGTCCATCCTTCAGCGTGCGTTTCGGAAACAAATTTGAGTAGGGTAGGTGGAGCGGATAAAGAGGACCAACAACTTTTAGGGGCAGTGAATTCACCTGCAATTTTCTTACGGCTGGGGAGCGGGAAAGCAGAAAGATAAATGAAGGCTTGGGTTAGACGAAAAATATCAGAACTATTCGAATTTGATGGTCGGTAAACACAACCTATGTAGATTGGGAGCTCGGGTAATTGCACCAGAAGCCAAATGTTTTCAGGGATAGAATAAAGCAGTGGGTGATGGATAACGGAAGCTTTGTGTGGCTGATTCACGTAGGCTAGGCAACCACTTCCTCCACGATTTGATCTATTTGTTTGGAAGGGCGTACAACTCGCCAGTAAAAAATACGGAGTGGAACTGTGGTCTGTTAGCCAAGTCTCTGTTACCAAAATAATATCGTAAGAGCTTTCAGCTGCTAACAGTCTCAGCTCCCTTACTCAATGAGTCAGTGAGCGGGAGTTCAGGAGGAGTAGGGAAAATTCACTGGAACATTTAAGTCCACGTGATATCCAAGAGGTGGTTTCGGTGGGGGTCAAATAATCAAGGGATACATTAGAGGATCGGATAGTGCATAGCTGTGATAAGGGAGTAAGTTCAGTAGAGTTAGGTATACTGGCCGGCGAGGGACCGTTTTGCTAATGAATTTGTGGGCTGCAGACCAAGGTGATAGAAGAAACTTGGGAGTTGATGAGCGGGTTGTTAGAGGATGCCAGTTTGGGGGATGTGGTATCAGCGGGGGTGGGACAGCGTTAGGTGGCCAAATTGTCACCGTGTCACGGCGGGACTGGCGATCTAGGGGGGAAGGGGGCTTTGAAAAATGCCGGAGAAAAAGCCAGCTGGCAGGTACGCGCATGAATTTTTATGGATAGACGTTACTTTTGGAATTCACGGGAGTCAGGAGAGTAGTGCTTTCTAGCTGAGGCAATTGTGGTAAGCGCTGGACAAGAGTGGGTTGGTAAAGGGGTCCCATGGTAGGTTGTGGCTCGATGGGCGAAATACAGTTATTTAAAGTTTGCCGGGTAGCCTGGGAGGATGCAGAGGTATGTCGTGCAAAATTATATGGATACTGGTAGTTGGGGTTAGGAGTTGGGCATTAGAGTTGTGAAAATGCATCTAAATCGGGTTGACTGGTAAGTGGATGGAAGAAAGAAGGATAAGCAGAAGGCCTTAAATAAGGGCATTGGTATCATGCTGGAATGTGGCAAATTTGTTACCGGAGGAGTGTGGAGGCATGAAAACAGTGAGCTAATCAACTCGTGATTGTAGGCGGTGGTTAGTAGGCCTTCGTGAGTTTGTGGGCCTCCCGGTTTGGCAGAGCTCATGCCGGGGTGGCTGGCCCGAGTTGAGTGTGCCGAGAGTACCAGACAGCCGAGGTGTATAGGCAGGTTGACCTACTGAATTAACAGGATGGCTAATGAAGTTCGGGACTTTGTGGTTAGTTGAATAGGTCACTGGAATTCAACTGATTTTGTTTGGGTGCCATGCTGTTGTTCGACGGAATGACGAGTTAGTGCTAGAGGGCGTAACTGGGATGTGGTATATGCCAAGCGGTTGATATTAGCCCGATAAGACATACGTAAGACGGCAGTCATCTGCGTGGTTACACCGTCAGTGCTTTTAACTTGGGGTACCAGATTTGGTAGATTATGATGAGCACGTTTGCGGGGTGGTTGGAAGGGCGAAGGGGACTGAGTTTCATCTAGGTCTGCCGGTATTAGTTGCGACCAAGGGAGATGATATCGAGGAATGAGCACTTTCGCAGCAGCTGTACGCGAAGGTGGGGTGCCACTGCCATCATTAAATTTATTCTCAGACAGACTAGTAACAGATTTGTGGGGTGGAGATTGGACACGAAAAAGAGCAGCGTAAGTAAGGGAGAGGTCGGTTGTACAAATCGCATGAAGATTTAGTTTTCGATGGGTTTGTATTTTGGTCCCGGTAGTGGACACCGGGCACGGGATAGCCGGAGATGTGGGGCGATGGAGACTGTCATAGGGAGAAGGTGGCTTTGTTGAAACCTTGGCAGTAGGCTTGGGATTTGGCCCATTAGGAGGAATCTGAACTGGCAGCTCACTGGTCAGAGGGGGAGTGCCCGATACCACCGAAGTCCTACCAACTTGGGAAGCTGGAGTAAACTTTAGCGATCGTAATATATCTCTCTGGAACGGGGTTTTATCCGTGAAGACCTTGATATTTTTATAAGGCGTATAGTTAGCCATGTTCGCTTTGTTTCCTATAAACTCCCTAGCAGAAAGTTTAGCACGAAATTGAAATAAGATTGGACAGTTAATCCTGGGGGAATTTTTCCGGGGCCTAGAACACAGACAGGAGTGATAAGCATGCTACAAGCATTGAGAATGGTAGATTGGACCAGTAGCAGTGGGGGGCGGTCGGGCACATTAAAGACAACGGCGTTCTTTGCATTTGCAATATGTTTGTGAGCTTCCTTGGTTGCGGAGTCAAAAAAGCGTCCTGTGACAGCTAGATTGCTGGCATTAGTGTCATTGGAAGGGTCAATGAAGCTGACTACTGGAGACAATTTCAGTGACATGTCCTCGATCTTTTGTACTTTGATTTCTAGGTCCCTTAATCTTTTCGAGAAATCAAGGGTTTTGGGAACAGAATTACTAAATATATCAATGAGCGAGACTGAGCATGTTTTAGTGAGAGTCCACGGTTTTAAGGGTGCGGCGCTGACGTCGCTTTGGTTTGGCTGGTGAAAGCATCGTACGGGTTGTATAAAGTCAAGGACGTCTGAGATAGCTTGAGAGGCTAAATACGTTTGGTGACAGACAACGGGATGTTGTCAAAAATTTCGGGAGCGTAAAGGTGAGAAGGTAAATAGACAGGCTTATTGGCAAAATTGCTTACAAAAGTGGATCGATAGCCGGGTAGAATGTGGTTGGCAGCATAAAAACCTTTAATATAGGTCCAGGCGGGAGTTGAACATGTGAAGGTCCAGGCTTGAAGCAAACATTGACAGAACGGTCAGCTAGGGGTGAGGTCAGATTTTAGGGTTCAAAAAATTTAGGGAATATTTTCAACTAGGAAAACGGTTGTAATAATGCTAAAAATACTACAATAACACTATAAATTGCGAAAGAAAACAGCGAGAACAACTTATATCGAGGAACGGTGTTCTTATTGTTTATGCCAAGCTTTGGAACAAACTTCCCATTGGCATTCGATGCGTACAGAACCAATCTAGTTTTAAGACGACCCAAGTAATGTTAGACTAATGCTGTGGAAAATGAGACCGCCTTTCCAAGTTGGACCAGACGACCTTCCCCAGCCCTCTTCAGATGTAGGGATGCAGACATCCCTATAATTTTGTCCAGTCTATTTAATTTTTTCTTAAATTGTGACAGTTTACCCCACCAGTGGAACACTTCTGTCATTGTCTCAATTCGCAAAAACGGTCCAAAGCAGGGGACATCCTATTAAAAACCCATCACTCAAACCACAGTTGCCTCCTAATATAGAAAGAATAATAAAAAGTAAGCTAACAACTTACTTATTAGATCATGACCTCATTAACGCCGGCCAGCGTGGTTTCCTCCGAAGCAAATCATGTTCTACGTGCATGGCTGATTTCTTAAACATAGTGACAAAGGCTGACATCGACGGAAAGTCGGTGATTGTGATTTCCTTAGATTTGACGAAAGCTTTTGATCGTGTATTCCATCGCAAGCTTCTCAGGAACTTCAAATCCACGGTTTAACGACCCCCATTCGAGCCTGGTTCCTCTCTTATTTTGTCTTTAGAATTCAGGTAGTGAGTGTAAATGTAACCCTATTCAAGCCTCCTCCGATTACTAGTGTGGTTATTCAAGGAAGCCTACTGGGTCCACTACTGTTTCCGCTGTGCATCAACGACATTTTTCACATCATTAGACATGGTATTCCTTCAATGTCTGCAAACAATATGAAAATTGTATACACCTTTCCACCTCGTGACCACAACACCATCATAGTGTAAAAAATGATCTACTATCGCTTGATTGATGGTGCGCAGCTTGGTCGATGAAATTCTTGGCCCACAATTGCGGCACTCTCATGCAAATGCCACCTTCCTGGAGGAATCCTTGAGATTATCCGAGAAGTCATTCCTTCCCCTCACACTTTCAGAAACCTGGGTTTGCATTAATCCAGCACGTCCAACCTTTCAGATCATACCCTCATACAAGTTGCAAAAGCTGAGAGACTATTTGGGCTGGCACAGAGAACATTTAGAAACCAGGAACGCAAGTTGTTGATATATAAAATACACGCAAGGCCTATCTTGTGCTACTGTTCCATCGCATTTTCCAACATGCGCCAGTGACAGACTCGATATTGAAAATGTTCAATGAACATTCATGAAACAAATTCTGGGTTAATTTTCTTCTCTAAACCATATGGAACGTTGTACAAAACTACATATCAATCCCTTACGGCTGCGTCGAGTTCACATCAATCTCTTCTTTTTCATAAGGTTATTGGTAAAAGTGTGCGCATCTCCGCACCCCAAGTAAGAAATAACTTTTCCTGTGGCCTGCGTCGAGCTAAGTTTCTGATGTCACTTCCCATGCCCAGGATAGCACTTAGGAAAATCTTCGCCATCAAATATTCCTCCCCGGGGAACAAGCTATCCCAACATATAAGGAGGATTTCCCCTGCCTCCGTTACCCTTAAAAAAAAAAATATGGAAGAAAAAAACCGTACGAAATTTGTCAAACTTGCAAGATACTTGTACTCTAATAGAAAGAGCTTATGGGTCGGGCCTAGGATATTGATTGAGCACAACGCCCGAGATCTTATCTCAACCTAATGAACAAGGTCTGGTCATTGTTATTCCCAGTGGTTTCCACAAGTACAAAGCACTGTAGGTACGGGCCGAAAAACTCCGTCATTGAAACGAATCAGCGCAATTTTTCACCTTATTTTCTATCTCATTTAGTGCGCATGTTGCAAGGCATATAAAATGTCGTGTACCCATACCAAATTCTCACTTATTCTCAAACTAATATTCACAAGAACTCTTTCTTCTGCAAGCATTTGACAATTAGGGCAACTTCAACAGCAAAGTTCGGCATCACTAAACGCCTCATTCTACAAAACATTTATCACTTCTGGTTCTTTGATTTGCACGCACCGTAACCCTCAACTGGAATACCTGCAGACTGCCATCTTTTCGTTTTACCGTTGCAGTTGTGAGCGTTTGCACTCGTACATTGCCAAAAGTCTACCATCCAGTTTCTGGCTCCACCCTTGCACGTCTCAACACACCGCGAAAGCAAACTGACCCAGGGCTTACACCGACTATCCAAGGACGGACAAATGCGGCCTGCTCCACGGCCGAGGCGAGATTGGCATTGCTTTTAATGCGCATGATTCGCCAACGTAAACTGGCGACCTGTTACAAGTCTGTCTATATATCGAGGCCGCATAATGTGATCCACGAAGCCTCGGAACCTTTGAGCAGGCAAGTCTTGGCAGTTGCACATATTTACTGCTGATGATGCCGCCCGTGGCTAACATCCCCACCACGTTAATATCCAATCGCCACGAGGGCACCCGCAATTACATCCCTGTTCCAGAAGCCGCTGCCATCGTCTATCGTGAACATCACCCCCAAGTTTTCGCCTCGGCAATTGCGGCTATCACTTTACAAGTAATTGGTATCAGCTAAACCCTCAAACGCAAAAAAGAGCAGAGAAACCCGTTTTTCCCTCGCACTGGCTTACCAGTGTCAGATATATTATTCAACGCATGTCAAATCAATCTCCACTTTCCTCAATGCCGGCGAAGTTTTCATTTTTCATGTCTTCAAGTAATGGTTGGTCAAAACTCTTCGCCGGTGTTCTTCGCTTCTCCGCACTTTCAAAAGGCTTCTGACTATTTTCTTTGATCCATAACAAAATGACCGACGTTCTTTTTTGATATCCGTATAATGAAGAGCTTCTATCGGCCATCAGTACTCTCCCCGTCAGCTGTTTGGTCCGTTTTTCAAGAGTTTTATCTTTCATTCAAGGTCTTTGGAGATTTTCTTCATGACAGTTTAACATTTATGTCCATTTTATAGACCCGTTAAATCCGAATACTGCAGACCCACCCCGCGAACGCCACCTTCGCCCAATTGAACTCTGCACCTGCGATACCTATCGTTGGTGCGTACAAACACCGTGTTTCTCTTAGTGTGCCAGTTTTGCTCTTTTCCCTCACTTTTTATCCAAAGGTTTACTTTGATGTTCGACGTGATCTACAATAGCCCTGTAACATTTGATCATGCAACCAAGCATGCCTCTCGAATTATTCGAGAAATATACCCATATATACACTCATAAATGCTTATCTGGATGTCACCAATGTCCGTCAACTGACCAACACTCATATCTCAGAAGAGCCTGTTTTTCAGTCAGCCATCGATTTCTAAACACACGGTGATTCTTTTTCTATCTACCCTACGGTCCGCATGATAAAGATTGGATCTTGTACTAACAAATGCCGCAAGAACATGGCGTTGGACATAGGTCGTAGTTTACCGTCTCGTGTGAGTTAACGCCTTGTTGCATTTCTTGCCTTCTTACCGACGTTAACCAGTCATAGTCCCTTCTTTTAAAGAAGCAGCGCAGTTCCCTTCTCCTAAGATCTTCCACTAATTTGATAATCCTTTCCCTCCGTTTACTGCTTTTCGTCTCACGAAATTCGCGCTCTCCCGCTTGTCCTTACACGTTCCTCTTTCGATCATATGCCAACAATGGATCGTTCTTTTCCTTATTAGTTACTTTCCCTTCACCTGGCCTACCTGGATGACGCCGTCTGGGTCACAAAACGCGAACAGGCTTTGTATTGGCTTTATTCATACTCCAGGCACGTGCTCCACAATACCACTTTTGCCCCTCCGTGTGACTGCTTATACCTGCCCTCCGTTTCCTCAGCCTTGTATGGTGAAACTCCCGTTGTAACGACAACAAGGTCATTGCTATCGAACGCAGAGAAAACAGACCACCTCCAGCAGTTGCGAAAGTATTGCCAATAATCTGAAAATTATGATCGGGCGGAGGAGCTACGGAAAGTTTCTATATGGGCTCGGTCACTCCCCTGTTGGGAACAAAAGACTACAATCGAGCTGTGAAGGAAATGGGTCGCCTTCAGCCTCAGGCTTGTCCTCAATCAGCGTAGACCCGATCCTGCAAAATAGGAAACCCCACAGTGCTTGTTTTCGTTTGATATGCCGCTGATTCTTGTGCTGTAGACTTATTGGGGTATTAGCGCACTAGGCTCTCCATATGTATCTGTGGTCCCGCCCATCTAAGTTTCCACCCCACCCCCTGCCTCTCATCTGCACGTCAGGCACGTACGCTCAAAACCACCGCAACAGTCGTTATTCTATCATGTTCAGGCCCCCAACACTCTTTTATTTACAAGTGCACGCTTGCCATGACACAGATAAAATGCAAGATGCCAGTGTTTTATCAATACTGATTATTCTGCGACTAGCTTACGGAAAATCCTCCGGTCTAGTTCTCAGTCCATTTTGTTATCCGTAAACTATACCAGCGACAGCCACCATTCAACCTTCGCTGTTCTGATTTCAGCCACTCTCTTGGCTTCCCCTCCTGTAGATACTCGCCAAACGACCGACTTGTTTTTAATTTCTTTTCAATCTCTTCCGTCGCCGTAACCCTTCAGATTTCCCTCAACTTAATACCCTACGTACTCTCCATGGCCCAAAGGCGTATTTCACCTCCCAACCCAATCGCATTCACTAGATTATCTAAGGCCCAAGCTCAAACCTGTACCCTATTTTTAATTAGCCTCGGCTTTCCACAATGCTCCGTCTGAGGGCCCAAGAGAATTTAACATAATTATGTTATATGGACAATGCCTAAGATTGACCTTTTCTGACTGCTGGGTAAATGGAACAGTCTGAACCATTTTAAGGAGTATCTGCCATTGACACATCACTATGCCCAAAGCTTTCCAACTCGCAGACGTGAAAATACTATCGATATGTCAACCCACGCTTTCCCATTCAATCCCATATTTTTCGGTTCTCCTATTTATCTATTTACATTTCCCTTGTTAGTCATCATGATCCCTTGGCTAGGACACTTTCCAGATTGTCGTTTCCTTCATTATTTCAGATTGTCCAGGTGCACCACGAGCGCCAATCATGTAGATCAAAAAGATCTACCTTCTAGGCCGTGCGGGAGCAGTTGGACAACGTTAACCAGTGTGGCTCGCCAACGGCAAATTACGATCCGTGCTACAGATGCGCTCGAAACTAGAGACCGCGTAATGTAATCTCCAACGGAGACGTGCAATGAACAGACAAATGTTCACTGCATACCTCGACCTAGCTGCTGATAACACGCCCACCAAGCTAACAGTGAACATTTACGAACCCAACCACCGTAAACCCTGGCATTCAGCTAGCATCATGCCCCGGATACCTGTTCCGATTCCCCCTGGGATATTATTCTGAATGTGACCACTAACAATCCCATCCTCTCCCACCTAACGGAACCAAAATAAAGCAACCTCATTCCTTATTTCCATTGGTAATTTACTTTGCCGTGTTGCACACCATTCTGCATTTCTCCCCTTACATTTAGTGATGCTTTTTCCCGCATCGCCTTCACGCAGTGTTCCACCATTATGTTTGCCACTATTCTGCTTCACTGCACGCTTCCGAACGGATTTTGTACAATTCTCTGTTTGCAGAAGCCAACATACAATGCATGACCATTAGCGTCCATCCTTATCATGATGTTACTAGTTTGTTGTCCACCTCCGTCTTTTCCTCCAGTAGTTTTTGCCGGGTATGCGAACGGTTCATCCACCCCTCATGATTCATTTACTCTATTTGCCGCAAGATACTCTCCGTGGGCATTACCAGAACCTGTTAAATTTTAAACAATTCGGCCACATCTTGACATTTACCACTTTCCTCTAACTAAATTGTGCGCCTGCGACACACGCTGTTGCTGCATATAGGCGCAGAGCAATGGGCTAAACAGTACTCATGTTAACCTGCTAGTAACCATGTGCAATATTAACTCATCCGTTTTCTTACTCCATCTTTGTGCTACGCTTTTAGATTTGTTGTGTTATAACACCGTAACACCTGATCTAGCAAGCAAGCATGCCTCTCGGAGTTTTCGAGGAATACGCCTGCCTGTTAATCCCGATTGGCGGCTAATCCGAAGAGTTATGATAATGAATCCAAGCCTAAGAAATTCTGATGTCCTGGCGCATCCCACTGGGGAAAGTCTTTTTGTTTCTTGTATTATTTTTGTTTTTGTTAAATTAGCGGCCAAAATAAGGGAGCTAAAAGAAGAGAGCAATATTCGCCAATGAGAAAGAAACCATCACTTGCTGTTTGCTTCTAAGAATAGGGTCTTGGAGACTGGAAGATCAGCGCTGCCTAATTAAGGCATCGTACGTCGACGGTAAGTTTACTGACTGAGACCAGATGAAAAGCCAACCTCACTTCAAATATGATTTCACACTGAAAGCCACCATCATCTTCGGGCGGAGTCGTTAAGAGAGAATTCGCTCCAACTTTGAACGAAAGCTAAGGGCGCTGTGGGAGGACTATCCCAAAATGTTTCTCTAATGACCTCTGTTGGTGAGAGGTTGACTCAGGATCAAAGCCCTTAGGCCGGAACAGGCCTAGCCCTAAGGCTGGCGGCCAATGTTCCGATGTTTCTTGGGACTGGAAACACCACTATCTATTCAGTAATGTCTAACCGACGTTTACTTCCACAAATCATGTCTTTTCTCGTGAAGTGATCTGTTTTTACCTTTGGCAAACCGCATAGGCGTTTCGTGCAAGCAACATACCCGCGGGGTAGTGCTTTCCTATGAGGTTTATGAAGAGCCAAAATCCACAATGGGTCGCACACAAGGCAAAGCAACGTGATCCTCAACTGGCCACTTACCAATTTTACGCAGCTCCAGATCAGTTGTTTGATCTGATGAGTGCAACCCAGTTTGGCACAGTCCGAAGGGGTTGATCATCCTGGTTCGCTCTAAAAAATGTATTTCGTTATGCAAGCAAAAATTGAGCGAAAAAAAGTTTGCTCTAATTTTGCAAATGAACCTTTTGTCTAAGGAGTTTAAGAATGTTCTCGATTCCCTTCAAATGGAGAGGAAACCTCAAATGTTACATTCCACCAACAAGGCTTCAGTACTGGCAAAACCACTGAAAGCCAACGAATATCTACCTAGTACATACATCACATCAGTCATATTCAGAGGTTTATGTTCAAGTGACCCTGTGCTGATCTCAGGTTATTTTGCCCCTGTGTGACAACCGATGACAATACAATTACGCCGGACATTATCCTAATCTCCTCTGTATCCCCCTATGGTTCTCATTCCACCCGAGTGATACGGAACCACCGTTGCCAAACGTAAGTTAGTCTTCCCATATTAGACCGGACGACCTTCTATCGGCCATCTTCAAATTTGAGAGTACAGACATCCCTATGTGTTTTCCAATCGTTTAGGTCTTTCCTCAAGTAAGGACACTTTCCCCCACCAAAGGGAAACTTCTATTATTCTACCGATTCACAATAACGACTAAAAGCGGGAACCAACTAATTACAGGCCCGTCAACCACACACCAGTTGTCTCACGTATCACAGAGAACATAGTGAAAAAAGTAAGTTACCAACCTATTTGCTGACATCATTAGCTCCATCCACCATGGTCTCCTTTAAGGTAAATCGTTCTCTACCTGCACGATTGACTGTAAATTGATCTCAGTCTAGGCATAGGTCTGGGATGCGTACTAGGCCCAATACTGTTTCTACTGTATATCAACGCAATTTTTCACCTCATTAGACATGGTATTCCTTTTCTGTTTTCAGATGATGTAAAAACTATACATACTACTCCCTCGGAGACCGCACCACTACTCAAAAGGATGTGGAGTTGATCTACCATCGCCTGGTTCATGATGCACAGCTTGATTTATAAAATTTTCTGTCCAAAGGCAGCATACTTGATCACAAAAGCCCCATTCTTACAGAGACCTTTGTAATTAGCTGAAAAGTCAATCCTTCTCCCCAAACATTTAAAGATCTGGGTGTGCTTCGCTCCAGCATGTCCAACTCATCAGAACTTACTTGATTTAAGTGGCAGAAGCGAAGAGATTGATTGGTTTGGTTCATAGAACGTTTAGAACCCTGGAAAGCTAGTTAGTATATAAAGCATATAAGATCTATTCCGAAAAACTTTTCAATCGTTTGTTCCAAAATGGAACGGTGAGAGAACTAGATTTAGAATATTCAACAAACATTTTCAAAACGACTTCTGGGCTATTCTCTACCGGTATACTACACAACCCTACACCTTGATCCCTTATGGCTGAGTCGAGTTTAAATTAATCTCCGTTTTCATAAGAATAATAGAAATATGTGCGCCTGCGCACTTTTTTCACGGCTTGCAATGCGCTGAGTTTTTGGTTTAACTTCCCATGCCAAGGATAGCAGTTAGATAAACGTTCTTCGTTGTCAAATATAACTACCTAAAGATTAAGATGCCCCAACAGATAACGAGGTATTTTCCAACTCCACTACCCTTAAAATGAAACTAGGAAGAAAATGCCGGTACATATTTTTCTATTTCACAATCCTTACGCTTTAGTGGAGAAACCCTGTTACCGGGCCTAGGTTACTGACCAAAAGTTAGTATTGTACGAGTGCTTAGAGCTCTTAAAGTGTTAGCTAAGCCTGATGAAAAAGATCTAGCCAGTTGCATGCCCAGTAGGCTCCACGGGTGCATACGATTGTAGTTATAGGCAGAGAAACTCCAACAATGAAACAATGTCAACGCAGTTTTTCGCCTACGATTCTGAGTCATTTATTACGCATGCAGCGAAGCATATAAATAAACAAGCATTCATATCAGATTCCCAATTACTCTAAATTAGCATTTACCATCCTCGCCTAGACCATGCCTATGGATGCAAGAGCAATTAGTCCATTGCAGATGCGACGGTTGGTAACATTTACTGCCTCATTCTCCGTAGCTTTTATCCCTGCACGTTCTTTTTGTTGCACGCATCATAACAGGTGGAATATCTCCAGACTGCCATCCTTCGCTGTTTTACTGTTTCAGATGTGCGCATTTGCACTCGTATCTGCCTAAGAGTTAAATATGCAGTTTCTGGACTCATGCTCGCACTTTTCAACACATCGCAAAAGCAAGATGACCCAAAGATCAGATGAACTATCCCGAAAAAGACAAATACGATCTCTTCTACCAGCCGCGATGAGGTGAACGTTACTAGTAATCTGCTTGACTCAGCAACGCAAACTGATGACCCTGTTTTAAGTCTGCTGAGAAGTCGAGACCACATAATGACGCCCAGAGCTTACGAGCTATGAGCGGATAACCCCCCAATTAAACAGCTTCACTGCTGGAGCCGCCAAATCATGGCTGACGTGCCCACCACGTTGACAGCCTACCGCCCATAAATGGGTGTATCAGATGCCACTAAGGTTGTCTACTGCAAACGTCACCTCAAAGTTTCCCCTCGACACCCGCGGCTATCAGCATACCGGTGACAGCCATCAGCTGGGGCCATCGAACGCATACAAAAGATTCAGAGATTCGTTTTTATTTTACACTGTTTGTGGAAGTCGGATATATTATTCAACGCATGGCCTATTAATCGCCACTCTCCTCCTTACTACCGGCAACGTTTCCCTTCTTTTTCTCAAACAAGGGTTTGCCAGGATTCTTCATTACTATTCCTCATCTCTCCGCTTTTCAGAAAGACCTTCAATTACCTTCTTGACTGCAGGATCTACTGAAGTTCTTCCCTATCTCTATTTTAGTTTTGGGCATCCATCGGCCTTGAGTACTCATCTCTCCAGCCCTTTTGTTCAGTTTTGAAAACTTTTCCCTTCGCATCCATGGTTTTTGTTGAATATCTGAATCGCAGTTTAACTCTGCCGTCTATTTCATTAGCTCGTCAAATCAGATTAATGCAGAATTATCTTGGCGCCCGCCACCATTTTCCAACTGAGCCTTGAATCTCAGATACACATCAGCAGTGCGCATAAACACCTTGTTCCACTTTGAATACCATTTTTGTCTCGTTATTTTGTCCTCGCCAGTGCACTAATTTCCTCCATGCAAATCGTATTTGCCATTAAAAATTGATTGTACAGCCAAGCATTCCGGTCACAGTATTCTAGAAATATGCCAATATCAAGCGCCTCTGTAACCTCCCTTAGCCCTGTGTAATCCGTATCTAGGATCATTATCGCTGACGAAAATTGCCTGTACGAAGGCGCATCTAGGAAAGCCCGCCAATAATAACTAAGAGACAGGTTTTTATCCCAATCGCCAGTGGAGGACTGCTCGTCATTTCCAACTTCAGTGGCTTGGACCATGTGGGAGTGAAAAATCCCTGGAAAGAGTACGGCTAACAGAGCAGTTAAAGAATGCCGGGTTGCCCTAGTCCAGAAATGTGATGTGTAAGAGAGCCTGAAGAGTTGTGGGCCGATCGCCCTGCCTTGACGTTTGCAATAGACCTTAAAATTAATAGTTCGAACCTCCCTGTTTAATTGTTGATAGGTCAGTAGTAAAATGAGTGATGATCAGTATGGTAGCAAACGATAATAATAATAATGTGTATATTCCTTGACACCCGAGAGGCGTACGCAAGGGAAGATCTAATTTTGTCAAAGCTGGCGCAATGGACACAAGTAAAACAAAAATTCAGTCGCGAAGACGCAGAGTGTTTGTGCTCTCATGATCATAACCTGTAATGCCATAGGCCTAGATGATCGTTCTCCAAAACTTTCTGGGGCTGACTGTGAGTCGAGCACTGCAAGTCAATTCATGTTTAAATGCATCGAAGTTACGCACCGCCGGCGCAAAGTTTGGCCGGGAAGTAATGGTGGGCGTTGTCATATGGCCGGGTCCTTCAAAAATCAAGGGGTTATAAGGTAAAGATAAAGATCAATATGGACGTGATAACGGGATTTGGATGAGTCAAAACAACACTGGACATCATTTGAGATGGATGGAGAGTGGTAATTAGCTACATTCATGAGTCAAATTAATGCTGCGGATGAATCAAAGAGAAACCTTCAAGGTTGCATCAAACTATTTACGGGACGAAATTATAAGAGACAATAGAACTCACAAGAATGGTCACTGAACTTATGCGGCTGGGAGCAGACTGTGATGTGTGGTTGGAAGTAAACGGGACAGTGTAAGAATTGTAATCAGTCCCTAAATACACTTGCCATGAATGATCTGTGTGTTGTCTTTGTTTAATACCGGAGATTTTGGTGTTCCGCTGCGGTAGAGGTCTGGAGGTTCAAGGATTGCGCGGCATTTCAGTAATATCAGTACCCGTTTTGGTCAATCGTAATGGTTTATCTGAGATGAGGTTGCCGGGGCGGTCACTGGCGTGCCATGGTTTGTATTAGGGTTACGCGTCCCGGTACTGCAACGTCAGATCTGGATAGCAATTTCATAAAACGGATAGGCAACCAGAGCAAAGGATGGAGTGGAGCTTTCGGCGGGAGTTTACGTTGCAACTGGGGTGACTGGCGAGCCTGGTGAAGAGCCGGAGAGAGAGGGCACTCTGGAATTTCTTCCAGCGGGTGTTAAGGTGAGTAAACAAAAAATGGAAGCGACAGCAACAGTCAGTTTCTTACGACGAATACAGGGACCAGACGACTGTCTTGAGTTATACAGAAGGTAGTTTTTCGTTGACGGGACGTGTGCAACGAATACCGTCTGCCCTCTACCCATAGGGTATACGGCTCAGTCAGTCCTAGGTTGCATGGTCTTTACTGGTAGCGTGTTGCTGTCTCATCTTTTGTCTTCTAAGCAGATGTAGATTACAACAGTCTGATAGGACGGCCAGCGCAAGGGTTAGGGAATAAAGGCATTTTTTGTTCTATTTGTGGAACTTTTCTGGTCTACGGGCCTGGTATACATGCCAAAGGGAATCGGTTATAACTGATCATGTGATCTACCGCCAATGTTTACTACTTCTGATTGCTAGGAAAGTGCATAACTTAATGGGTCCTAACTCAGTAACTTTCTAGAGCTTTCTAGCAATGCAGGTAGACATTCCTATCCCTCACTCTCGGAAACTTGGAGTATTTTGGCCCGCTGGCATCACATTGTTATTGTTGACTAAAATTTGTCAGGTCAGATTTGGCCAGTAGGATCTGTTGTTTGCTTATTACATGTTAATCATAATTACCCAACAATTTTGTGCTGGTATTCTAAAGCTTTTCTGCACACATCTACATTTTATTCTTTGCACAGCAAGAAAGTTGGCCCACCATTTCGGCTGCGCATTTTGGCCAGCTGCTATCCGCTGCCGATAATTTTCCTGTTATTGAGATATTTAACTCTAAACACAAGTAAACTCTTATCTGAGCTATTAGTTAGCAAAATCAAAGCCTGTCAGCCTAGCTAGAATTCCCTCACGGGTATTATTTATTTACACAGTTTTGCCTCTTTTTCTGCCCTGGTGGCTCCCTCATTGAGATAAAATACACTTGATACAATTCTTACCCATTCAGGAACCGCAACATTTAGCCAGTGTGATGTTTAAAACTTTATCCCGAATCTTTACGCGAAGATTTTGTATCTGCCCTCTCCCCGTCGAACATCTGCTTATGTTCTTAAGGTCCTTCCAAATAGTTACCAAAACCCCCACATTTAAAATAACGAAACTGATTTCTTCAATTTGGTAACTCGACTTTATCTCGCTTTCAAGAAACGTTCACATCCACATGAAAATCATCTGCAAACACAAGGATCCTAGGTACCTCGGCAATAAGCCTTTGCTTTTCGGGTGATCGTGGCGTACGACGATTTCTTCCCATTCTATTTTTGCCTGCCCCGAAAATCCTAATCCATCAACAAACAAATGGTTGCACCTAAAACGTTTAGTATGTTTTGTCTCCTACAAGGTTACGGGGTTATACTAAATTTATGCATCGTCAGATCGCCTTACCGAACTGACGATGCCAATTTTGTACCGTCCTGGTCAAAACCCACTTTGCGTTGTACAATCCTTTTGTCAACATCACGATGGTTTCCTCTGGTGATTATTTAGCTGGGTGGCACGAGCGTTCTAATTTTAATAGCAAACACTCAAAATCCAAGGTCAAAATAATAGATTGCAGTGTCAGCAAAATATTTAGTAAATTTAACACCAAAAGGGTCCATATTCACCGTCAGCAGTAATGATATTTTATTTCTAGGAAGGTGGCGGGACGCTTGCAGTGTGTGCAGTTATGGCGCCCGGTAGCCGTGTCAAAAATAGAAGAATGAAGAAAACACTAAATGCAATAGATAAGGGATCTGCAAAACAATAAATAGTGCCCACCGCAATTCGCATGTGCCTATTAAATCGTAACGAAAAGCTGTGCGAGAAATTTAAGCCGACGGGCACTTCTATTCAGCATTGTTTGTGAAAGCGAAAGGTTAGGCCTACTACTTGTTTGTGACGGGCCCTAGCACACTGTATTGTGGAGCGGAGAATCGGTGATTGCTAGGCGTTTTACGCGGTGTGTATTGCACTGAGGTGGCCGCTATTTGATTCTTGAGGCAAAATAGGATCTAGCCAATGACATTACTGTTGGGTCGGAAAGTAGCGAGAAGCCGGCGCATGAAAAATTTGTATTCCAATGAATGATGGCCCCAAAGAAGCCAGAGAAACCCTTATGACGTTAGAGACAGTGCAAAGGGGGCAAGAATTATATATAGAAACGCGTCGCATCTCCTGTGGTGCGGTGAAAAAGACAGACAAATCAATAGTGAATTGCAAGATGATATCCTATCCATTCGATGCAACAACGTTGCCCTTCTCCGCTACTTATGAATTGTGAGAAACAGCAGCAATACACAGAACGTTGAATGAACGAGCCACAGGGGATGAATTTATCAACACCTTTTATGTCGAGGACTACCTCGGTTCGTTCGGCGAGACCATGGCTAAAGAACACTTGGTTGGGTTGACAGAACTCCCAATTAAGAATGGTTTACACGTTACGAAATGGATATTCGAGGATCCCGGGATCCTAGAATCCATCTTGCTAGACGAACTACCAGAAGAAACAGGTCGACCACAGGTATTCTCTACAACATTCAAAAGCACTTTTAGAGTGGGATGGGACCCCGGGACCATTCAGTTTGTTTAACAACTTAAATGTTCCGTCCAGTCAGTCGGTCGTTGGGCAATCCTACCGTCAGTCTTCAGCTTGTATAATCCATTTAGGTTCGCCTCCTCGTGGCTGCTCCTCGGAAAGATGTTCCAACAACGGGCCTGCGGGAAGGAAACCGGTTGCAAACACCCATTAATCCCAAAGATGGCTTTCCGTAGTATTTCATGCAAACATCACCTGATCTGGCAGATGTGGAACAATTCTGCCTACTGGAGGAGCGCTGCCAAAATGCTCAAGCTGTTTCGTTTCTTCTGCCTGTGTTACATTTTGAAGATGTTGGTAGGCCTGCAATCAACTGTGGACGGTTTCACCAATAGTAGGCTTCCCTAACTGCACTTGGGTCCTCTTGGCTTTCTCTCTTTTCGCCAGCTGATCATTTTACCCGATCAGTCACTGCCTCGGAGAGTCGTGTATCAACAACCGTCATCTTTGCTTCGTCTTCAATAAATTCGCGGTTGACATGAGGAAGGCGGAAAGCGGTTTGAGATAAGGGGGGCCTTCCAAATACTCAAGAGAGCCTGGAACCGTTGTGACCTGGAAGTTCAAGGTTTCCGGAGTGATCTCCACTGGAGCTGACAAAACTCCGGCCGACACATCAACGTTGTTTACTAAGTTGTGAGTCTACTTTGGAGCGTCGGTGAATCTTGATTAAGTCCGCCTAGAATTTTCCGTTCAGATACAGACTGGACTGTCTGGAGGATTGTTAGTGACGGAGTGGCCGTCTTCTTAATTTGTCTTCTTGTGCCACAAGGCTAGACATCGAAGATACAGAAATGAATTCAAAGATGATGCCTGGGACCCTATTATTGCAATTAGTTGGCTGTCGAGTTTATCTAGACGGGTGAGAAACAGGGCTCCACATGTCTGAATTAATGCTGTAGGTTGCTAAGTTCAACCTGAGGTGCTGCAAAATAGACTGCAGATGCTTTGCATTTTAGAGAGTGTATTCTCAACCAATCCTGTCTGCATCTTGCAGTAACCAACGGTTAGACACTTTGACCGCCGTTGCAGATGCAGAGCAGAAAGCGGGGTAGATCCACGGTCTGAAACACAAATCTCCGGTGACAGCGTAGCTACTCGAGGCTTTGACGGGCTTACTTTGAAGATAGTTGCTTTTAAGCATTTTGGAGGTTCTGGAAAATCGACGGTGGTTGTTACAGGGGAACAAATCAGGCTAAGTGTTATTGTTAGACAATCCAACACAACATTTTGCCCTTCCTAACAGAAATAAGAGACGTTTTGGGAGACAAAATGTATGCAACTCAAGGAGAACCGGTAGGGAGAAGCAACTCACAACGACCAAAGACTTTAAGTGACCTGCAAATTGGGAAAAAGAAAGGTACTGAAGTCAACTGAGCTCGGACTTGCCATCAATTTGCCTGGTTTGGCTGTTTTCTGATGAGAAGTGCGTAGTAAATCCACAAGTGGGTGGATGGTAAGTTACTGCATTTGCCTAAAGGAATAGCACAAAACAACGTGAGCATGTCTGGGGGTGATCCGGATGATGTTGGTTTTAAGAACTAGCGCTGGGACAGGGAGGCTTTTGAAAAATGTCTTAGTACGTGCTAAATTGCTGCTTGTTCCCTGCAACAGTGCAAAATCATAGGCCGGCGGGGATACCACAGACTAAACAGCCCGTGATATTCTTTTAACTTCTGAGGATCTATTGGTTTTTGACAAGCAAAAGTAATTACCATCCATCATCTAGCTGAGATGAGCCGTGAAATATGAATACCTTTGGGGAAATAGGCTAGAAAGTACATCCAGCAGTGGGATTCAAACGAGTAATAAAGGTGACGTCTGTGATGAAACGCATCCATCCAGGGTAAAAAAAACGTTTCCCAAGCGGATGTGTGCATGCGCTTGGTAACACTGAAGTCACGCATACAAAGGGGAAAATGGTCAAGATCCGCCGGCAGTAAGCTTAATGCGACAATAACTAAAATAAAAGGAACCGTTCTGGCAGAGCCTTTGGCCTAAAGAATTATCGCCACTTCTCCGAATAATCTAAATCCGTTCAGGTAATTTGGAAAAGACGGAAAAGTGTGCGATTAAGTTTGTAAGAATGTGTGCAAGATTGGATTACCATTGGGGTTTATCTTTCAGGGCAGAGCTGCAAGCTACTGGGGACTTCACTTGGTTGCGGATAAGGGAACAACCACCGTCCATGTGGTTAGCCGTGAATTAAGTAGGCTCAAACCCAGCAGACAAAAGGCTGCAGACAAGCAGCTGAAGCGCCAAGGGAGAGTTGGGTGTTCGCCTGGCAAGTGTTTCCCAAAATATACCACAAGAGCCTGCTGAAGGCAATGTGGTGTGACGGGTGTGGCCTGCCAAATAATTAAGACCACTGCATTTTGTCGTGTTCCAATAGCCAGAAAGATTTTCAAAACAAGGCACATGAGACTACCAATCGCTCACACGCACATTTGAAATGAATTTTCGACATGCGGAAAGCGCGTGACTGCGCAAAGGCTGGGGCTTATTTCTCGAGCATAAAGGCTTGCTGTGGACCGGAAGAACTAGTGGTTAACTAGACAAAAACGAACGCAACTGCGAATATGACTGATTTTAAGCAACCTTCTCAGTCACCATTTACTCAAGAAGAACCCACTTGGCAGTATACAAACATTTGTTTCTATATTACTTCGTTCTACCCAACTTCATCTGATTATTTTACTTTCTTTGGGTTCTACGGTCTCCTTTGCTGGAGATATTGCTACTGGATTAGGACCTGTTGCGGTTTCTCTCGGGCACCATCCCAATCTCACTAAAGCCGCTTCCGTGTGCCTTGTCCTCGATACCTCTTCAAATTAGCCATGTTCAGTCTGCGAACACTGGTCTGTATTGGTCAACAGGAGTACTTAGCCCGTGCACCGGAGACCCTAGCTATCGATTTGTCTTGCATCCAAGACACTCGCGTTCGAGGCTCCATTCCTATTATTTGACCGACATCTCTATGTAGCCATTTCCAGAAGGTTTACCTGCACCATTCCCACGAAGCTAAGGTTGCGGCGTCCGGCTTTTCTGGCTTTGCTGTATAGCTTCCTGTGAGCTGAAGGAAGCTGCACCGCTTGGCTTGATCCCAGACAGGAGAGGGATATGAGCAATGAGACTTGGGTTTTCTTGCAACTTAAGCAGCCGTCGTTCTGACTGGTCCAACATTTGTGTTGTCTCAGCATACGCGCCAACAACCTGCAGCCTGGACCCAGTCAAAGACACTTTTCTCAAGGGCTTCGCGGCCTCCTAGCTAAAGCAAGGCGGAGTGACATCGTGATTTTGACACGGGACATGAATGCTAGGGTAAATCGGCTCTCCTCGGGTGAGACCCGTCCAGGTAGTCTCTCTGGTATCAAATTCCCTCTTCCTAGAAACGGAGATAGGCTGTTTGCTCTGTGCTCAGCCCATCATCCTTTCCTTGCCAACACGTGTTTAAGACGTTTCAATGACATGCATGTCACCGGGTGTCCTCCATCTGTGTGCCAACGGTGGAATCAAACTGTCCACATCGTTATTGCTTGAGATCTACGGGGCTAGCTGCAAAACAAGCGCTCGTACTATGACATCCTCTTGATTTCGACCAAGCGTCGGCTTGTGCTAAGATACTCGTGTGTTTTGCCTGGCGCTAAAAACGCACAAAGCAGCGTCAGCTAGACTGTAAAAAGCTATGCGATCTAACTTCCTTATCAGTTTTCCGAACCCCTGTGGCTGAAAACGCTAGGGTCGCCTGTACAATAAAACATGAAAAAGCACTGGTCTTTGATCAAAAATGCTTTACATTTTGCTTGCTTAGTTGTGGCCTGACCCGTCGGGTTCCGACAGCCTGAATTTCTGCTGAAGGGCGCCAGTTCATCCGTGGTGGTGGCAAGTGCAATGTGATATGGCTGTTATAGGGAGATGGACGAATAGCTTGCGTCAGGATAGCAAGGCCCGGTGACCCAAATGAGCCCCGGAGATGGAACGTGCTTCGCCATAGTAGGTCCTCACAAGCTATTTCACCTCAGCTCGGATACTGGTGGGAAAACATCAGATACGTGAAACAATCTGTGAAGATGGAATATGACACATCCATGACAGGCAATGCCGTCTTGTACTCTGAGCGAACTGTGAGGAAGCTTGGTTGACCCTTAACGTCAGTGCCTCCGGTAGGGTCCGGCGGCCTGTTACAACAGTTACACCGGCTAAGGTGGAGATCCCTAGGGAAGCCTGACCATTTAAACACCAAGTTCCGGGCTCCGCTGGGCTTTCCCCAGCTCTGTTCATTTATGGAGGAATGAAGAGTCGTGGAACTACAAGTTTCATTCCCAAAGGACTGGTCCCCTTGGGAATTACTGGCTTCTTGGGGGAGTCAGTCATTGCCCCCGCCTTCAAAACAGCTTACGCAGTTACCCAACGGCGTCAAAATTGCTTGCTTTTGTCATCCTTTGCGGGTCTCACAACACGCGTGAATTGTAAACTCGCGAGGGTCAAACTTGGCTTCGGGTGTTCCTAGAGGCCTCGACCCAAACTTAACCATCGAGCAGCTGTTGGTACATCGCACTATTTTCCAAGGGCCGGCGATTGTGATCTAACTACTCAAGCGGTCTTTGGCCGTGTTGACTGATTTGAAGTTTGATGTTTGTTGACACAGAGCACCTGAGAAGAAGGGGTCGGCATACGTCACATAGGGTTAAGTTTTATGGCCAGGTTTTATCAACATTCGTCCTCCCCAGTTGAAAAAGTCAAGGCTGTTACATATAGAATTTTATTCAGTTTTGTCATAAAGGACGTTCTACAGAAAAATTCCTCTGGTTTTGGTACCGTGGAGTTAAATTCCTCACAGGGAAGGGAGTTTTGATGCAGAATGCGCCAATATTGTCACCTGGCTCACTGACATTGCACAGGCAACTTCACGTGCGTCAGACGGCGTGAGACATTATCCAGATACGGCATGTCATTCGAATCTTCAATATATATGGTACCTCTTCAAGACCGGATGGAGCCTAGGTCTGCAATCACTCTTTGTGATGATTAATCGGAGAAAGTCAACAGCTTCGTGTATATAGGGGCCAGGTCACACTCTGCTGAAGTCCCGAGCAGAAGGTCGCATCGCGAATTACGAAAGGCGCGGTGGCTTCCGCGAGCGCGCTACACTTATGGCGCCACCGTGATCTTCGACGTTCTCTCAAGAGGAGGATTCCCAGTATCATAGTTGACGATAGCTTGCTCTACGGTTGGCATATTCACACTGGGGAGGCCCAGTGGTTTTCAGCTTTGGACCAGTGCTGTCTCTGGAATATTGCTTTTGTCTGGTGGGAACATCGTGTAAGCAGTGACGAGGTGTGTCACCGTGCGGAGTGCAGAAAATCGTCCTCTGACTACGTTGACCGCTCTATATTGCCTTCGGTGGCTTGTAAACGCATCGCTTCTGTCCACCGACCTTCTTGGTTTAGGCGCAGAGATGGCGACCGTTTCTGGTTGAACACGCTGAGAAAAAAGTTAGTGATCCTTCTTAGTACAGCCTGAAGCAAACAATGGAAGCAACAAAATATCAAAATATTTATCGTGGAAACAAAACAATTATTTGGTCGTTTTTTCCTACCCACTTTTCGCATAAACACATCTGTATGCTGTTGCGACCATGCACGCATTCGAGCCGGTACAAAATGCATACAAAAATATTAACTTATTTACAGGGCGTAGGAAACATCGATAGTGGGGAGTCTATAGATCCATTATTCACGTCATCATCGAGGTGCAAATAGCTCAGTGATGATGTGAACAGAGGCGTAGACGGACAGTGGGAAAACATCACCAGCAGCTTCAAAATACCGAAAACAACATTGTATCTTAAGGCCTTCACAATCTTCGAGGTGCTCCTTCTAGTGAGTACAATAATCTCAGGCCGCAGTAATGAGAGAAACAGTCTGTTGAATAAGTGTGAACTCCTGCGTCTCACTCGCCAAATGGGAGGAAACGCAGCATCTAGGACAGTTTCAGTTTTTCATGATGAATCCAGTTAAAGACGCTCTAATAGATGTTTACGCCGCTGTTCATTCGGTTTTGCCCGGTCCCGTAAAGCAAAGTATCATTCTTCTCGAAAGTGTCCGCAATCCATGGTTCGACGGCCGTTTTTTCAGTCGCGACAGGTTATGAAAAGGAATAAAACTGTTAGTGGCATTTGAAATTCTAAATCATGCTGTGACATACTGCTATGAGACAGGAAATCATTTTGAACGGGGAATGGCTTCGCAAAATTGCCGGACTTCAAGGAACTGAGGAGTCCCTCACGATGAGGTACCTCTCCCAATTGTCCTTCTGAAGCCTAACGATAAAGTCCCAAAACTAGGGGGATCAAGTGCAGCAGCCAGACAATATAAAGTGTAAATGCGGAACATCAGAACTTTCAGAATTATTGATTATTAACTGAATTAGTATTGTTGAAATTTTGTTCCGCATAGCGAAACAGCAGCGTAATAACAGAGAACTAATATCCACTGGTTACTAAAACGCGATTGCAAGAATCAGTATTGCCACAAAAATAACATTTATTGAGACACAACGGTGTGGTCCGACTCACCTCTGCGGGATGTGTGAACATTTCTCGTCCAACAGAGTGGACATGGCCGAATCTGCTGCCTGGGAGATGGATGATCGGGTTAACTGTTGCTCAGTAAGCCAGAAAGTTTATTTGGCAACCTTAATAAATTATAGCAAACGGCGTCCCATAATACTTCTAGTGGAGAAAGGTGGCCCTGGCCGGGCGTCGGAGAGTTCACTAAAACAAATCATACAACTGTAATATTTTGTCCCGTTGGACGATTCCGCAAATTTTTACTAACAACAGTGGTAACTTCATGAAAAGTCCCACTGAGCACATTGAGAAAACCCAATTTGGCGGACAAGCTCGTTTTCAGTGATTCGTACTCATACCGCTTCACCATTTCGTATTTGGAAAAATTCACCTTAGGAAGGACTTGATTAGTCTGATAAAAATATGGGTGAGAGGAATGTGTAGTGTCACATGCATGACCTGAATACACAAGAACGTTTTTATGTAAATTGTTTTGTCGTCTAAGGTTTTCACTAGGACTGAGGGTGGGCCAGGTTAGTTGAAGCGCGACCGCGAATTGCTTTTGAGGTCACAGTAGAGAATTGGGAAGACGAATCGCGACAGCTTCCACAGTGCTCAAGAAGCGACACTTTACCAACCTAGATTGTTGATATACAGAGTCCGGAAAGCTTGCGCCACATCCACGGTGTGGTTAGTCTGTGCTAGATGTGAAAGGACTGCGCTACTAAGTGACTTAATTGTTCCAGTGCCTAACCATGCCGGGTTGTGCTCACGGATGCGTTCAGACAAGCGCCTGGTTATGCGTACCATGTACATTGTCTCACAAGAACATGTGAACGAATAGATACAAAATGAGGCTGCAGAATCAGGAACTTTGTCTTTTAACCATGACGACACTACGGGGCGGGATTTGAACAGGATACGAAGCTTGGCTGCATAGAATCTCTTATCGACAGCACTAATCAGTCTTCGTCGCGCTATCTCTGCTAGCCTGTCACCTTTGAATGGCAGAGATATGTATACTGGCTTTCTGTCCACCGTCGCCCTCCTAGGAACTTCCTGTTCTGTCTCCAACATCTTGTCGATTAATCTAATTGGGAAACCATTTTCAGTGAATACTCTTCTGAGCGTCTGCAGTTCAGCTTCAAGAGTATCTTCTGTGCATATTCTTTTTGTCCTGGCAATCAGACATTTAATTAAGTTCCTCTTCACCTTGAGAGGTACAAAGCTGTGGATGTTGGTGTGCTGCCCATTCCACGTGGCTTTCCTGTATACGGATCGCCAAATTGAGCCGTCTTCTCGACGACTTAGTCGTACATCTAAGAAAGCTATTTCACTGTTCAGCTCCATCTCTTTTGTGAGTTTCACATTTGCGTCAGCCGAGTTGAACATATTTAACAGTTGTTTAGTTTTCGTCGAGGGGTTGAGTACACAGAAGATGTTATCCACATAACGCTTGTATAAGTAGAGCGATTGTATTGACGACTCGAGTGGCCCATTTTCCAGCTTTGCCATGGAAATGTCAGCTAATTATGGACCGAGTGGGGTTCCCATCGCTACGCCATCCTTTTGACGGCAAATTTGATTGTTGAATTTAAATTGGACGTTGTAGGTACAAAAGAACAACAGTTGTTTCAAATCTGCTATAGGAAGACTTGTCGCTAAGCCGACATCCACACTGAAAACCACCTTTAGAAGGTAAACGCAGGTGTGACCCATCAGCTCAGCTGCGCCCACACATGGCCGTCCTCGAACTGACTGCCCGGTGTGCACCGGTCAAAATGATGGATCTGAGCGAGCCCCACACCCAGAAGTCTCACACGCGCCAAGGATATCCACTAAACGTGTTTGAACGTAGGCGTCTGATTTTGGGCTCCCTTTGTACTCTGGTGCGCGAACGGAGCCGGCGGTAGGAACGATGGTTGTTGTGCCTAAGTCAATAAAGTTACCTCGATCCTCGGGGTTCTTCTGAGAGAGGATAAGGCAAAAGGATTGTGGAAAATCCTTTATGAGCACCGGTGGATGTTTGAATTAGTATCTGGCACCCAAGTATCATTCGGAAGGGGTTGTTTCACCCTGAGGCTGCTTTTTTCCGGCTGTTCGAGTGCCATGGGTGGCGCTGGGTCTTTGTTTCTACCAGAGGTGCCACGAACGGCGCCGGCAGCGATTCGGTTCAAACGAGATGGTGAGACTAGTGAGATAAATGTCCGTCGGTCAGTTCACATTCCTCAACGGCAAGCTTGATGCGATCGATGGACACCGTGTTGCGTTGACCGGCGACGTCCAAAACAAAAGGTTTGAGACCGCATTTTATCACACAAAACAAACTGATGTACGGCGGCTGAGGTGGTTATGGAACTCTGTCAATGTGGAAGAAAATGTGCTGAATTATATAGTGCGGCTGGAATGTGACCCGAAGATCGTTGACCCCGTGGCGGACTGGCATGAAGCGTTTGCATGTGCTGTAGGAGGCGCTTTGAATGGCCACCATAACTAAAATGCACTGGCATCGACGATATATAGTTAGACACAAAGTCGTTCGGTGTGGCTTGGATTTCCTTTTTGAAGGAAATTTCGAAGACTTACAAGAGCTAACGTTAATATTCCGCTTCAAAGCGGGCTGGCCACGGCTAGCAGAGCGGCTTTTAGTTGTCGCTGATTTCCTTCCACCGACCTGCCAACTTACGGATGTTAAGAAGTTGCTCTAATTTGGTTACGGTGCAGCGCTCAAATCGAATATGGGGAATTCCTATCTATGTTCAGTATAACCGGAGAAACCAAATATGCCCAACCGTCCGAGAAGGCTTTCGCGGCCCGTTCTGAAATAAGGCTATGGATTGGCATAGACTGTGGAAAAGGCGTGGGGCGGTTTAACCAGTTGATCACGTGGACGTATCCCTGAGGGCCTGAGAGTTCGTAGGACGTCAACATGAGCGCGATTAATACTTATCTCAATCAGTTAGAAACGTACTCGCGCCGTTTCACAAACCTACTGATTAACGGATAAAACTATTGACCTTCCTAGCAGATGCTGAAGGAATTTTGATTAACCGCATATTGGTACCCGTGACAGGGGGCGCCAATTATTTGGAACACCTAACTCCGAATAATTCGTATTGATAAGCAGCAACTTAGCGGACTTCGTTCGAATCGTGTGCTGCATTCACGTATCCATTTGTGGGGTAGTAGCTAATGGATTTTGGCGACGAGATTTGCGAGTATGCAACACTACTGCTGGACAGGCATATGCGGAAAGAAATAAAGCATGATGCAGGAGAGTGTGGGGATGGCGACCTCGGAACATGTTTATAGGAATCGGTAGCTGTTGGGAATTGTCAACAAGGCTTTATGAAACGGGGATAGCCTTATTATGGAAGCAGTGGTCCGCACATCCCGTAGAATGCCTTGGCGTGATGCACCTCAATTGCATCAAGTGGCAAGTTTCGCGTAATACTGTCTACCGCTTTCGTCCTATTACCTGGTGCACTCAGCTGTTGTACACAAATTTGAATATGCCCTTGTGTTATTCATTGCTCCGGAATGTTTGATCGCATGATAAGATGCAATGATAAAAATCGGCTCATATTGAGTTCACGCAATGCACTGCTGTTGATTATTGGGCTGCATGGGTCTGATCCCCGGTAGTTTCCACGATCCTCTAACGCTTCCTCACGTTGCATTTCGGATTGCTGAATATGAATGATGGGTAAAGGGTCAATTTAACTTCTTTGCCTTGGAGATTTACACAGGCACCGTTGCCTTGAAGTCTTAGTGATGTCCACTCCAGCTATCACTTGTGATGGGCAGGCCAGCCTGCATGGTTTCTTAGAACATTTGTGGCGTTGGGATGACATGAAGATCCAAAAAAGAGCGACTATGAGAAAAAAGTGTTACTCCAAACAGGAGTGAAATTCAAGCAGGCAAAAGCTGCTGTCAACCGGGGCCCAGCATTTCCGCCGTTTGCGAACCGCATCTCTGGACAGTTGAAGTTTCAGTTGCTGACCGGGTAGCTAATGTACCCAGCAAAGACTACCCATAATACTCATTATCGGATGTAGTTCTGATGTGTTGAATGATTGTCTTGCAATCATATCCGTATAATGAGACTTCTTGAGTAGCAAATAAAATCGCACAAAAAGGGAGTAAACTGTGAAGAAGCAACTTATAAACGGAAGCGTCGTCAACTTTAAAACCGTAACAATCGATTAAGCGATATAATCTGGAGTTTCATCTGATTCCTTATAGAGTTTTGGCGAGACGGTCTGAAAAAATGCACGTATAAACAAAGGGTTGCTCCCAGCGGTTTGTAAGCTACCTGTTTGCTTCAGTGCCAGGTATCTGACTTTGATCTTGCTGGTTACAGGTGCAGACGATGACCAACGGACAGGCCGAATTTGACAGTTCTTGTTCGTTTACGGTTGGCAAGCATTGCTTATTGGTCCATTATATGGGCATGACTGAACTAACTAGTTGACTACTATTGGGCTTTCCGACGATGAGTGCTACGGCGCCAATGGAATGCAGATTTTTGAATCCAGTTTGACTGTAGGTTAAGTAGCAGTCTTTGAATGATACAGTCCTTTTTTCCATTAATGGTTTGCTTTCATCTGCTTATCTTTGGATTCCGTCCAAAATTATGCTCGGTTGCTGGTGCTGTTCGTTGCCGTTGGAAGTGGTGGATACATCCGTTTGCGGCAAAAACGGAAATTGGACTGTAAAAATCCGGTTTTCTATTTGATGTGGCGCGAGTGCAACGAGTGTAAAAGGGTAGATTTTTTATTCATGCAAATGCATCGTGTACTACTGGTTAACCTTGACTTTAGGATTTTGGTTGGATTACGAATATAATTCAGGCCTAGCTGGTGTGTTCTGTTGTTTCGATATCCCGTTTGTTAATTCGGGCTCAGTCATTAGGAGTTTTGTTAGTAATCGTTAACTTGCAATACGTTAATAGGTCGAATGGCACCTTTCCAACTGTCAGCAAAGTGAGTGTATTGTCAAAAAACAGGGATCTTTCAGATCATTTTTCGAAAATGATTGGACCAGAGAGAATATAGTGAATGCCCTCCTCCGCTTCATTGGCATATATTCCCTTTGGTAAATTCTTGTTCAAAGTCCACCGATATTCGTCACAGATCGGTGGAATATCTTAGACCGCTCTTGGTGACGTTACAAAGGGTGTGGTCCTGCGCGATGTCTCAAGGGGCTTAACCCTTATTTGCATAGCTTTGAGGAATGGCTCGCGTAAATCATATGGTATAATACGTCGCTCGGGGATTATAAGATCACCAGATGCATCCAGTTTGATGGTAGTTATATAGATTCCACCAGCAGGTTTGAAACATTTCAGGATAAGAGTGCAAATTTCGGAAGCCGCGAGCTGAACCGCAAGCCGGAATGCCTTTACGCCTAATTTCCGAAAGTTCAATCAAATCGTGGATAGGTCCGAATCCAGTAAAGTAAAACATAATCGAATATGCATACAGAACTCTAAAATGAACCGAGAGTAGCCAGAGAATCTTTATAGTGCCTCGAATGAAAGCAGGTTTACCAAACTGTTTATGGTTTGAAGACAGAAGTACATATACACTTCTTAACTTTTGTTTAACCACGTTTGTGCGCTGACTGCATATAGTTGTGGATTTCGTCTAAGAATCTGTCCTAAGCATCTTCACCTCTGTGTACATAGGACAGTATTGATCAAGTGGCTCAACAAGCAACCCGAATACTCCCAGTGGTAAGTACGAATATGACTTCTTCTCACTCCAGGATAGAGACAAACGTTACGTGGACCTTTGTTAACAATATCCAAGTTCATAAGCAATGGCATCTACTAAGATTGATACATGCGATTTTGCAATACTGACATGGCAATCAGTATTCTCGCTCCCCGGGGAACACCTTTTTCCACTTCTCTTCCGGAAGAACTGAACAAAACTGGATTTGTTCCTGGCTAACATTTTGATAAAAATGTTTTTTTTGAAAATGTTAGTGTCACAGAGTCCGACGTGAAACTTTTATTTTCCAATCTCTTCCTGAAGAGCGTGAAATGCGCTGGTGGCTCCAACGCACGAATTTCGGCACTCGCCCAGAATACGTGGCTAGTAGGCAGCACCACGTGGGAGCCCCCCACTATTGCCTCCCCAGCACCCCCCGTCTGAGCCTCTAACCGCCCACCAGGCGATACCTAATAAAACAGACCAATGAAAAAGTGTTTGAAATACGGCTTTCAACAGGATCATCGTGCATAGCGGTCCCTTTGACGGAACATTCTGGTATTTCTATGCATAAAATCAATTTAGCTTGCCAGTAACGCTCATACGGAACAGAATATTTTTGCTCACTCCGGTGTCCAATAACAACCATTATGATTGCAAAGGAAAATGCATTTTTAGTCATCATAGCAGCGTTTTGTTAGGTAAAGTCATTTTTATTTATCCGAGAATATCAAGGCACCGGTGCTAAACGACGAAACTAATGAAGCTGAAGAAATTTAAAGAAAACGGGGTTTTCATGTTCCTGAGACAATATGGACGCAGTAGGCAAACATTTTATTCTTGTTGTGTGTATTCCTTACTCATGCATAACAAGAGGTAAAACAAAACTGTCAAAAGTCATTTTGACGACACCAAACCATCATTGTTCTTTGTGTGCACCCACGATTATCGAATAATGTGCAATAAACTGAAGTGAAATGACCGGATCGGAAGACCATGGGATTCATCAAGTTTTTTATTTCGGAATTCCTTGCAAGTTTTCCATTCATTCAGAACCTGATAATCTCCAAGATGCGGAAAGCTTTGTTAAAGTTCCAACATGTTTATTCCAGGGATTGAACGACCTTCGAAGTTATCAATTCGTTGCAGTCAAATATGTGACTACGACCACATTCTGAGGTTTGCGTCCAAAGTTCAGGGACGAAATCTCGTGCAGAGTAGATTTCTCTGCAAATAATTTCGTTAAATTTTGTTTCACCAGTGGCAAAATATTGGCAGGCATACAGTAACGCAAAATTCCTTCTTTAACGTTCGCCTATAGGCTTCCTTAAGAATATCAGTAATTCCAGACTTTACTCTAGGATTTGAGCGTCCTTCCCAATTAAAAGTGGACAAAAGCCGTCGTCTCTTCATCACTGAAGTTGCTTTTAGGTGGAGACCGGACTGGAAACTGTTCGAATTGATCCTCACATTCTCTGGAGTTGCAATTGGTAACTAATGTCTTTACTTCGGTTTAACGCATCGTAAAGTTTCCATGTGATACAAAGTGTTATACGGTACGTATTCAAATAGAGAATTCTCGGGTAGTTTAGTATGGAATAGGAAAAACGGTGTGGAATACATCGCACCATGTGCTTGCAAGCTATGCTCAAAAGTGCACAGTACCCGTACAAATACTTACACAAAGTATATCAAGAGTAAACGGAGCGGTCAATCAACAGTACCATAGAGACCTTTTGCTTGTATCTTAGCAGTTGCTACTAGTTATTTTGTTATTTTATCTATTCTGCTTGCCACATCATATTTGGACAGTGTCATGTGAATCTCTGTTCCAACCATGACCACCTACGTGAATGAAAACTCACTTGTCAAAACCATACAGAGTTAATGGGAAAAACACTGCAGAAATCAGGAAAACAAAACTCCATGGTGATCATCGATTTGTGGTGGCCTATCTGGGACCGCTTCTAGATCCCCCGGTTCATGATCTTGCGCAATTCATTCTCCAATTTGTTTGCTGATCAAGCTTGGACACGCTTCTTTTCCCCGTGGTTTTCTTTCGCAGTATTTCTTTTGAATCAAAAGCGATAAAAATGTATCACTTGCAAAGTTCAGTGAAACAGCGGCAACGACATTGACCATTTGTGGGTTTGACAGTAACTGTCAACCGGTGCATGCAAACACAGCCCTTCTGTTTTTTGCTTTGTGCCCACATTCTACTTTTTCTTAAAATCTTATCACCATTGTTCCATCACTCTTATTCTTGTCTAACTGCATTGAAGTTTCATCACGTTTGCATGTACCGCAGAGGTCAAATTTCAAAGAAGACTTCACCCAATTTTTGCATCTGAATATTTTGGTGCTGCATAAATAAATTTGCCTTGGAGCAGCAACGACCACTTACATTTCAATGTCATCAGGGGTTCGGCGAGTGTGAAGGAGATCCACGTTCCGGGGGCTTAGGCTTGATGTGCAGGGAATGGGGTCAGCTGCCTTATTTGTGAGAGAGCCTCGTGGCCATACTTTGTTTGTCCAGGAATTCAATACTAGCCGCCTCGTACTTTTGATCGTTTTTTACTTATTTATAAAGGCAAACCTAGATAACTTCTATAACCAATTACATCAGTGGTACCTCTGCATCCGCAGCGGTGCTTGGAATGACCCTCTAGTTGCTCAGACGGGCAAAACGCAAGTGTGGCTAGTGGTAAATACTATGGCAAAATTCAATGCGAAATCTGAGTGGGCTGAAATCCTCAGCATAGAGTTAAATCCAGCCACAGAAACAATCCAACTCCACAGTATGTCCCTATCTGTTCTCCCAATTCAACTGCTCCGGAAGATGTTAAGCCGTAATCCCTCCCAGTCGTGAATTAGCGATCTGATCCGACGAAGAGTGGCGACTGATTACGAGCGGTGTTAACCTAGGTCGCTGCGCAAAAAATTTTTTACTTCATAAGACAATAAAGGGCCAAAATAAGGAACGACAAATGTATGGGTGACATAACCAAATCAACTGTTTCCCTATTCTACTCCACCTAGATTCATCGAACTGCTGCGTTCGCTTCAATGTCCCAAGAAATACACCCACCGATGACGACCTTGCAGAAAATTTCGCCCGTTCTATCCGGATAGTGATGACGATGACGGAAGTGTTCGCCCATTAAACATTATGTCGTGTTCACTTATTGGTAAAAGGTAACCAAGGCCGACTTAGGTATTTCACGGTTACCGGTCTACGAATAGGAATAGCAGCCCAAACCTAGTAAACTCGATCTTCCTTTCCTGGAATAGTAAGCAGCCTTCCTATCCGTGGTTGAGTGTAGTTCTCAGCTTTATCAGACAGCCCTGCCACTGCTAATTCTTGCGCTTCGTGTCTACCAATATATGGAAACAAGAAGTTATTTCGGAGTTGGAAACACTGCATTAGAAGCTTTATGGTGTGCTGGGCTTCTGTCAACCACTACTGTTTCAACATTTGTAACATTAGAAACAATACTTCAGTTGGTCCTACTAACCAGCATCTAATTAACGCCATTCTCGTCGAGGAGAAAGGAATGAAAAAATGTCTCATTTAGGTCACTTTCATCGACGACCATCTCATACCACAGTGTCCAACCCCGCCGTTCAGCGAAAAAATAGCATCAGTCATCACAAGATCCCGAAAAGTTCTACCAACAACAAGACCGCGGTGTATGGGGCGCGGAGCAGGCATCGAATCAGGCAACTGTTTTTCAAAAAGCAAATGTTGCAGTTGCCGCCAACTAACTTCTTAACTGCTCCGCGGACCGAAAACTTAATGGGAGATAAACACAGACCTCACGGGTATCATGAAGGGTTTCCACTAAATTCGCCCCGGAAAATAACGAGAACCAAATCGTGGACATTTGCCCGTTTTCCCTGCGTTCTGCTGACAAGCAGTTGATAATATGATCATTGTTACACGTCATGACCAACCCACCAGTTGACAGCGTTTTACGCAACGAGCAAGCATAAATGTTACACACGCTCTGTGGTCAAAAATGGTCTGCTCAGATACCCTTCGTTGATATGCACTTAGTAATAAGTGGCCGTATGTACGGTTTTTCCGGAATCAAAGTCCCGATCAGAGCGCGTGTGGAATCAATTAATGACAGTAGAATTTTGCGACCAATAACCATGATAGGAGTCAATAAGTAGCCACGAGGATGCCAACCGCTAAAGTAAACAAAGTACTGCATCAGAAGTGGGAAAATAAACTCAGCATTAATTCCTGTTTAATTGTGATAGATGTACACGTACATCAACTGTGAAATTCACAACTCCACGTATCTTATCATGCTCTCTTCCACAATCGTAATGCTCTTTCTCTCTCTCTCTCTCTCACACAAGAACCATATATTCTACTGTCCATTGTAAAAGTAATTTTTTTCACACATAGCAGCGACAAAGCTGATGTCGGAGCGGTAACGTTGCGAGAAATCGATAACTAGTCGTTCAATACTTAGCCATTCTGATGATGTGGGTCACTCATTCTCCGACTGGGTTCCAAGGGCATATCGGTGGACAAACGCACTTCACATGCGTCATTTGTGGTATAGAAAAATACGCATCTCGGTAATTGCACGCCAGCAACTGGCATCACTTTCATTTGAAAATATGGTATAGAAAAAGCGACGCAGGCCACTGTCGTCAGGACGCATGGAATGCCATAGTACACAACCAACGCAATCCAACTCGTATGTGTGATCCGACAGATCGACTTCCATAAACGTTTCTTACAAAGGGATAACTGCATGAGGAAAAATATCTAAAATCTGAACCTCTCCACCTGGGCTGTAAATTTGTAGAAAGCACAAATCACATATTAATTCCTCCACATTATGAACTTTGTCACATCCGCATTTCTTTCTAAGCTTCCGGCGAAGAACATTCATATATTTTAACGCAAAAGCCATATGGAATGTAGACCGAGCACGCGAAACTCATTCGCTCCAGTCATGGAATCTTTCCGTTAACGTAACCCAGTTCAGCTGAGAGCTCACCAACTTGCAGCGGGAAAAGAACCACAACGTTTCCCCACAGATGGTGCATTCTGCTTTGCGTTAAAATTGGCAATCTATACAAACAATGACTTGCGGATACGTGCTTCGATCAAGTCATGTAATTTTGTCGCTGGGCTGTTCGGGGTGTCATTAGGCTCAAAATTCAAATCCCTAGGTTAGACGTGAGAGTAAGCGCCCAAAAATTAACACACGCTTCCCATCACGATAAGAGAGTTCGTCACTAGTTAACTGGAAGTTAGAAAGATACTTTAAGCGGCAAAATTCTGTCTGTATTGACTAACCACGTCACAAACTATTAGAAATGGCGGATAGTAGGGTAACCCCAGAGTAAATTATCCCATTTTGCCTTTCAGTAACATGTAGACGTTGATTTCAGGCACAGCACTTCTAGTCTACAGTAAGGATAAAAAGTACGAAGAAAGCTTTACATCATCGACCGGCTTTCGTAATGGAATACACAAAAAAGGATTCGCCTGTCACCGAGGGGTCTAAATTATTTCTCAATGTAGCCTAAATAAAAAAATTGAACCATTCAATGACAAAACTGTAAACGCATCTACCGCAAACATCACAGATGCAAACGCATACAGCGACAACCGAGAGCGAGACATAATGCTTAAGTGACATTTGTTTATATATTCTAGCACCGGACATCAAAACAATTCAACGGTCATATATATATATATATTATATATTATATATATATAGTATTAAAGGTCTTGTTTGATATGCTCACTGACCTTCTTCTATAACATTTGTTGGCAGCAGTGCCCACTCGGAACGCTGTTGTGCCGGTAGTATTGTGGTCCCACGATCCTTAACAGGAAAACGACGACTGTTTCCCCAATACCGATTCAATAATTGCAATTACAATAGCAGAGCGATACCGGAAGCGATGTTTCCGGTACTAATTTTAAATCACAGTACCAGTTTGATTCAACCAACATGAGGCGAATGGGCGCCCGCAGTAGCGCGCATACATTTCACTTATTAACCTTTTAGATATTTGCATCAATCCATGTGGACTAATCGTAGTACGGCATAGCCCGTAAAGATCCATCCACGATAATGCCGACACCGTACCTGCCGGTTTGGAGTAGTAGCATAACCATCTGATCTACCTCTTCTACAATAGTACTTATTGCGAATTAATGTTTGCACCTATTTAGTGAGGTATGGAACAAAAGACCGAATACAAAAAAGTGCTTACGTCAATATTGAAAAATGAATAAGACAAATTGCAAATGCAAAATCATCGTTTCAGATGGATTCTGCTGGACTGCGGCAGGATTACAATTGGTTATTTTTTCTTGGTGTTTCTCGAACTATCCTGGAGTAAGCAGGTATTCCTTTGAACCTTTGCATATATATAGACGGATGTGCAAGAGTTTGCGGCTATTCACAATTTTTGGAAAGCCGGTGATTTTCGTGTTGGTGTGGCCACAACCTAAGCGCCTGATGTGTGATGAATGTCATGATTATCATTGGAATGTGAACTTCCTGTGATGTGCTGTTTTTCTACAAGTTTGCATTTTACTCCGGTTGCCATCACCAATAATGCCTTGGATACTAGCAACCAGTTCTATTTGGGAACAAAACATTCTCATTGGGTTTCGAATATCAACATTACATGGCACGGCGACCATGTCTATCACAAGATTTAAGTCGATCACAGACCTTGGTTCTCCAAATGGTCGACATCAAAGCAATGCACAATTTCAAAAACGTTGATTTTTAGCGGTTATTTGGAGATTGATGTCTCACGATGAATCCTTTGAAAATCTAGTGAGACTTCCTACTACTGAAAAATATCTACCAGCCAAGCTGGGTAGTCCCGCGCATCATGGATAGAAGCCTTGCGTCACCAAAAGCCAGATCGATCGATAAACATAGGTACGTGGATTGCAAAAAGTCAGTGGCGGATAGGGCACTATGCAATTTACTGCTGATGTTCAAAAACCCAATAGAGTCTGTCCAGTTAGCCGAGCAGTCAAGGCGTAAAAATTTTCGCCCGTTCCGTTTAGGTTTGAATTTCCACCAAGTCAACTATTTCTCAAATTCTTAATGATTACACTTTCCTGAAAGGACATTTTCTGGACGTGTGCAAACATACAAGGATAACGGGTGCATCAAGTTGCAGTGTGCACTTGTAGTTTCCAACGTTTTAATCCGATGAGCCTAAAATGATGAACCATTTCAATCCAAGGTAGAAATGACAAGCTTCGAATTCGAACGCATGCGCCCTCTGTTCGCAAGAGTCCGCATCGGGACAGCTGACGGTGGATATCAATCTAATCTCATGCGCTAGTATTACTCATTTATTTGGTGGGATCAATTCATACAAGTGTCAATTTCGACGACCATTGGTCACTCAGTGCGACTTCTTTTTGCCCAATCTATTGTAAGCTGCGGGAGATGGGCTCAAAACCGTCTTCTTAATCACGATCGTGCACCAATTATTAACGGTTGCAGGAAATGTTTCGGCTATTTTCGGTGCGAAAAATGAGGAACCGAAAAAGGAACAGCATAGTGAGGGAATTTGTATTGAGGAAAGAACTTCATGAGATAAGAGCATATTTCCAAGAGAATCAGATGAGTTCTGGCCAATTTTTATTAAAAAAGCCGTGGAAAAGAACAGACATTTGTTTCATTCTATCACTAGGGAGGGGAACAAGAACAGATATACGCTCGCTTGTGGCCTTGTCTACCGAGTCAATTTGGCATGTAATACAATCTGACTCTCTGTTTTACTGGAAAGGAAAGAAACACGTACGTTGGTTGGTAGTGACACTTAATTTTGAATATATCTGACTCAAAACATTTACTGAAATCCAGGAAAAAACGGAATAATCCTTATGGTAAATAGCAAAAAGAATAACAAAAAACCACTAGAATTCCGTATCGTTATTTAGCAAAAGGTTGTGAAAAAACAATGAACGTGGTATTCAGAGATTTAGAGGGATAAACTTCTACCCATCTACCAAAAAAACGCATTACGCATCCAGCAACTGGGACATTGCAACTTGAGTACTGCACTGAGTTACCTAGAGCAACGTTGTGTTGAGTTTAACACTATTTCTGGCGATTCAGATCGGGTCTGGAATTACGCGAACAAAAAGAAAAAACATCTGAGAACGATCCTGGAAACTTTACTAAAGCGTATTTCTTTAATTGAGAAACTGACATCCCTCAGCCACGGAGGTTCATACCAAACTAATAAAGTGTATTCAAAGGAAGCTATTGAGTCTCAGCGGCTGGGAAAACCCCTAGGGAATGCATATGGTCCAGCCGATCGTTGAGTTTATCCTTCGGTGTTTAGCTTTGGGTTTTTGTCAGCAAAGAATCAAAACAGGTAAAAATTTAACGGGCGCTTGGTTTTACGAACTCACTACGAATAAAAAAGCAAGTTTTGTATTGCCATAGGCTTCCTGTTTCGTTTAATGCAATTCGAGCTAAAGTAATTGGGAGTATCTGGGGGTTGGGGCCCAGGTTTACGGCTAACTGATTGGATGGTGAAAGCGTGAGTAAAGCTGTGCCACAGAAACAAAGAGTAAAATCCCTCCAAAACACAAAAAGCGTATTGTGAACGAGTTAAATGGCCGTTGATGGAAAACATACACAGTGCAGATTCTTCAAAAGCCCAGAAACAGATGCACAAAATCAGTCAGAACTGATCGACAAGCTATTCACGCATTTCGAAAGTAAGACCGGAATAAAACTAACTGCATTTTTAACGAGCGGTCAGTAGAGAGGTATGTCGTTTTTAGACATACGCCATTCGACTATACATAAACAGTGCGCGTAGATGGGCTGCCAGCACTTGATCATAAACTAACATATGGGTAACAAAACTTCTGAGTCACAAATTGAAGGTTCCTTTTTATTCACGCGTGCAGGAGTTTCGCAAAACTTCAGTCGATCTTGGGATTTGGTTGGCAGCACTAGTGGAAGGCGAAAAAATAAGTAGAGCTCAATGCTTATGACTGTCTTCACTTCACTTGGTTGACGCAAACGGTAGCACACTAAGACAGATATGAGGACAAAGCTGCCTAAGCTAGAACTTTTGAAATTCAAAAGTAAATGTGTGGTGTCTCCAAGGCGCGTACAAGATCTCACTCACGTGGCATGGTTACAAGCTCGTTCTATTGTTTCGTTCTCCACGCGCTCGTTCTTAGGCTGGCCTTCGGATGCTTTGAGTACGAGAGCTAACTGCAAACCGTTAAACTGGATCCCAGTCAACGGTCGTTTGTGTGCAATTTGGTTGGAAAGTTTTTTTCGCGTGAACAGTAATAGACCGAAATGTCGATGTTCGCTCGTCGTGTGTATGTATGCGCTCACTGGCTGCAGCGCTCTAGAGACCAAAAACGAGATCCATTGGTACTTGTTCCGACTAATTCGCAGTGTGTGTTTAACGCACTCCGTTGTCGTTGCCGGTGCTTTCAACGCTCAACTTGATTGCTTGCCAAAGAAGAAACGATAAACTGGAGGCCCACAATCCTAGGAAACTGCGCCGACAACAGCGATAGCCCCATCCAAGTTTGTTCCGGATTAATCCTACTTCTTGCGAACAAACTTTCGGCGTAAAATGTGAAAGAGAGATCATTTGAGTTCTTCTTTTTGCTTTCATAGCATTCGACTCAGATTGACCACATTGCCACTGACCATCGTAGGCGTGGATGAGTCGAAGACAGTGGGCCATTCTGGTTCACATTTGTGGACTTAGATCACGCTTTGGCCGAAGTTGGTTTTTCTTGGTATCTAGTCTGCGGTCGCACAAATACAAAAACAACTCGTCCTAGACGGTTGTTTCCAGACGATAATCGTCAACTGTAGCCTAAATATGGGCTTCCAGTGAGGTTACTGCCACACCCTACTGCTCACGATTAGAGCGAACAGATTAAAGATGTCCTGCAAGGAACGCCGAACGTTACACAAAACCCCAGATCATGTGGTTCCTACAAATAATATATATCTTCGACTCGGTTGCTTTGGTTAGATGTTTGCGCACCCACCCTTTCGGATGCGGCATATAATGAGATGCGTGAATTCGTGAGATTTCAACTGGACAGGAACCTGATAGGTGGACATGAGTAGTGATGAGTAGGGAAATACAGAAAAAAAAAGTAGCAGCCGAAACAGTTACAGATTCTTTGGAGGCATCGATTCTCGAAAATTGAGTGTACATGAAGTGATCAAAGAATTCAACGGCTCACTGGTTCATTCCCAGGAGTATCACCTAGAGCGTTAGACGGAACATTTCAGAGCAACCTAGCGGGCTCACTCCCGCAATGAACCTTTCACATATGTCTGAAATTAAAATAATGCAAGTATGTACTAGTCTTTCATAAGGAATGGAAGTCATAAAGAAAGTACACTTTCCTAAAAGACAAAATGCAACTGGACCAGATGGGATGTCACCGTTCTCTTTCATGGACAGCATTGACATTTTAGAAATAAAGCTAGTAAAAATCATGAAAAGGGATAAATACTTGGGGGCTTGCGCGAATCGGTGACTACCTATTTGCAATCAAGGTGCCGAATAAACAATTAAATCTCATCTGAATTCAAAGAATCATGAATGGACAGTGAGGTCATTGACTAATCGCATGCTCAGTCATCGGAGGTTATTTTCGGTTAGGAAAGGCAAACCTTCAGAAACAGGACATAAGATACCAAAGCATGGTTTTGTTGTAGGCCGTAGGCTTTGAATATGGATGGAAGGACAAATGCCCCATGGGAAGTACACGAATGATTTCGTGGTTATCGCCCAATCATTCCTCAACGAATGTGTGATTGTTTATTGGACTCGTCATCGATTCACATTTCAACTGACTTAAATTAAATTCCGCTAGAAACCTAGCAAGTGTAGAAGCATTCGGATGAAGGAAAAGGAGTACTGGTTAGCAAATCTGACGAGCGGCAATAGCCAAAAACGAGTAGCGTGATTCCCAAGGAGAAATTTACCCTTCCATTTACATACGAGACATACTGCTTAAAAAATAAGAGAGGACAGATCCTGCCGTGAAAAAAACTATTCTGCATGTATCGTAACCAAACCTCTTCCGAACATTCTCGTCCGCCGATTATCTAGTGTACTCGAAGGAAGTACTCGTGAAAATCAAGTCGGTTTCTGGCGTGATTCGCGTAGTACCGATCATATCTGCATACGATAGATATTATAACATCGATCATCTGACTTTCATGATTTTAAAGGGGCATTCGACTCAATCGACGGCGCAGCCTCTCATTGAAGGGTATATCAGAGGAATTCAGCTCATCTGCCCAACCGCCTCATGCGGAAAACCGAAGCGAAGTTCCCCACAAGAAGCGATGCTTTATGGGGCTACCCACTCTCACCCTGTGATCTTCAACTTTTTAAATGACATTATAAAAGAAGTAGCCGTACTGTTATGTCGGAACAGTGGCATTGATGTTTGTTCAGACAGAGGACTGTTTGACTTAGAAAATACAGACGACCTTGTGCTAGTGAGTGAAGGTTCAAGTAAATTTCCAGTTTTTTTGATCGTAGGAATGACAGTGTAATTAGGTTAGGAATGCAAAGTGTAAAATACCGTTGCTGAGCTGCATTGGCCCCCAGAAGAAAATTAGCCTTAGAGGAAAGGATAACTTTTGCTGTCTGGAAAGTTACATGTCATCATATGGCCGCATATGAAATGAAGTGTCGTCGAATATGCAGAACGCCCAATCTGAGGCAACTGTGGTATCGTTTAGCAGTCGGATGACAAGTTTAAACTGAAGCAGTCAGAGCGGAGTTGCTATAGGGTCCAAACATATGACCGTTATGGAAAAAAGATGTGCGAAGACTATCGGAGTCGGAACATCGGTGGAAGAATTATACTAGAAATAATTAGTTCAGATCTAGCATATTGGATCGTAGAACTCCGTCAATTGAGCAGGCACTGGTCTGAAACAGACTGAGGTTGTTGGAACATGTTGCACACAACTACAGATCGACTGCCTCGGCATATACTGTTTTTTGAGAAAGGAAATGGTTGGAAAATGAGGCAAAGTGACCATCCTGAGATGTAGCGGAAAAGTATGAAAACCTTAACCATTGGGTTGTCCCGAATCGGCCGAGCAAAATTAACAAATGATTCGCCATGGCAATAGGTGGAGACTTTAGGCAATATGGCTACATGGTACAGTCAAAGGCGAAAATTTTCTACTTTCTATATGTATTGTGATTTATGGTTTTCCTTTCGCTATGGTTCGGCTTTGTGAGCTAACAACCAACACCAGAGCGCGTTGCTGCAAGTCTATTGACCGACGGTGGTCAAGCGGATAAGGACATCGGACTAACGACATCAGCAGGCGGCCAGCTAAATCAATCCTTGAAGTGCTCAGCCCAACGGTCGAGTCTTTGCTATCTACCATGAATGGGGACTCCATTTCCACCGCAAACAATTTCACTAGCCTAAGTCCGTCACCAACCTGTGTTGCCCACAAGCTTAAACAGCCTTCGACCGTTAACTGAAGCGGCCGCTTTTTCCACTTTTCCAGTTACCTTAACCTACCAGTTTTCACCTGACGTTGCAGATGTCGTTGCATCTAATTCATTTCTTAACAGTTAGACTGCTGAGGCTTTTGTTTCTTCATGCTAAGCGATTTATGCGAGATCCAGTGCCTTTGATGGACGTTAGATTGTGGTGCATAGCTGATAGTCAAACGTTCTGCTGAACTTATGTTGTTTTTCCTCGCCTTTTACCTTGCACATATAAAGATTAACGAGATCCGAGCCAGAGAACGTGTCGAAGGACGACGGCCCGTGCCAAGGATGACCTGTTCGGCCGTGTTGGTTGCTCTGTTTTCCCTTGAATTGCAAATCTTCCCTGGACTTCGCCAGCCACGATTTCTGAGAATTGTAGGCATGCCACCAATAAACGTCGTCCTTCCACTCCATTTTCTTCTGTGGATTGTGAGACTGTGCTCCGGTTGATTTATTTTTCTACCTCCATTAACAACTGCAGTTCTACTTTCAGACAGTTGATTGTTCATTGATATCTGTCTGTTATCGTGAATCAATTTCGAACATAACCTGGATTATTTACTATAGGATCTAGGACCCTGCTGCTAAATGCATCGCTTGCTTGATTTCATTCTAGCGCTCGTCTATATTGCTTCCCCTCGGAGTTCTTAGTTCGTCTGATAGTTTCTGTTCATAAGTGGCGCTAACAGTCGAATCAGACAGACGTTCTACAACCAGTCGGGCTTGCGGTCCAGGGCGATGGTTACAGAGCAGCAAAAAATCACATTAAAGTTAGCATATGGTCGGATTCGACGTATGTGGACCGGTATGGTTTACAGTACTGGACGGAACCGTACCAATGGTAGCTTACTGCGAAAAGTTCGATGGGACTCACACTATTTGTCGAATTAGAGCACCATGTCGCTTTTCGATGAGAGCTGTTTCGGAAATTCGTGCTTTACATGAATGGGCGGTTGTCTGCATACAGCTGGAGAAGCCTGTCCTTTCTCTCTGGGTAAGTCGAGTAACTAGTTTAGCCTTACCTTAAACATTTCAATGAATTCTAAAGGAGTTTCTATATTACTTGATTGCGTGCCAGTCAATAGTCGGTTCACGCAGAGTAAACAGACCTCGTCTCGATTGATACAATTTACTCGACGTCTCGGATTATGACCCCCTCCTTCCTCCGTCGCAGGCTGGTTGTCCCGTTGCAATCAGATACACTTCACATATTTAAAACTGTGGTCGTGTTTTACATAATTTAAAAAATGATAAGAAGTTAGTTGGATAAGTTTATCCTTTAATCTGCTTTTGATTTGGTTAGCTCAATGGTTATTCATTGCGTTGCAACTCAAAGTACGTAAAATCGACCCATCATGACTACTTTTCAATATTAGTTTTAAAAAATTCACTATTACTTTGCTTATTATTCAGATCATGTATAGGCAAAGCTAAAAGAGCCTTAAAGTTTACGTGAAAATCACGAATTTAAACCCAAACCGGGACCATTGAGGAAACATTTAGATTTAAAAACAACTTCTGCTTGACCATTAGGTACGCTTGAAATTTGGAAACCTGATAATTTGATTTGCTACTGAATCTGGAAGTCCAACGAGTGATCTTTCCCCAACAGCCTTTTCGTTATAAAACACATGCAGCAAACCTACATATTTGAATGTTATGAATGCATTCACACTACCTTGCGCTCTAAGCTGTGAACGGACCGAAGCTAAATATATATAAATATATGTATATGCATATTACATGTGTATTTATATATATATATATGCTATGATTTTCCAACCCGCCTCCTAGCGCGGAGCCCCTGTAGTGACATCGATCTTACGGAAAAAATCGATTATATTTGGGCGCCACTTCCCTAAAATCCGATTTGACGCTCGATACTGATTTTGTGACATTCGCTTGGTTGCAGTTGCTCTAACACATACAAGGTTTGCGGTTTTCTGTTCGTGCAGCATTTTCTAGTTTTCGCTTTCGAATCGCGCTAACCGCTGGACTTCTGTTGTGGTTTGTCTTTCTGTATATTGTCGTTGGTGTTATTTCCGCACCACGATAATTACAACACGTGTATCGCATCTGGCTGTTGGCTCGATTCTTCTCTATTCTATCGACTGAAGGAACTTCACCAACCACGACTTCAGATTCCGATAGAAGACACGCCCGGGGTTTTTACATGGTACGTCTTCTGCATTGGCGAGCCCGAATACAAACTCATCAAACCCCGTGAGTCCGTGATTTTCTGATGCTCTTTTCCGTCTCTATCGTCCAGACAATTGGGCAACACTTTCGATATCACCGAATTAATTCACAAACAAACAGGAACGATTCAGAATACATTACAACCACCATGAAACTGGATTAAAAATGACAAATTGTCATTTCCGGTTGTCCTGATAGAAAGAACTGTTGTCGACACATTGGGAACGTGCGGATTTCGAAAGCAAGCCACAGATTAGAACGCAACTTATTTAGATTGGTGGCTCTGCAGAATTATATTGCGTAGGCTTCGCGGAATTGTATTCTTAGAAGTTGAGAAATTCAGTGGTCAAGCTCGCACAGCAAGAAGAACGATTACATCAAACGTCGCGCTGTCGAGCCTCTACGCAGGCGAACAGATACAAGTGGTCTTTTTCAATCTAGTTCACAGTCCGACCTAAAAAACAAGGTTTCCAGGCGTCATGTCCCTTCGCCCGTACATTGATGATGTTATCTCGAGTGGCGACTTAAACCATTTGACACCTTTTCGTCAACCACGATCCCCTTTCAGGAATTTTGTACATTTTTTGTATGACAAATGAAGCAAGCAATAGATTATTATTGTTTTCAAAAGTTTACGAGTGAGACATCAAGTCTAGTGATCGTGTCTCTGTATGCTTGTTAAACAGAAAAAAAACGGATGGCAAAAAGTAGAGCTTATTCATAACCAATCTTTGAAATGGGTAGCTTCCTCACTAACTCATCTAATGATGATATCAAAGTCACCTAACTGTGATAGTTGTAAACTGTTTGTCCAAAATCCTGAGACTTGGAATGGAACAGACCTACGAAGGATTCTCAATAGGTCATTTGTCGAATTACATCCAAACACTACAAGGATTAAAGGGAGCAATCCGATAAAGATTCCCGTCAATTTCCAGATAAAAACCATCAATTGGAACTAGGGTGAATCAAAACCAAAACTGGTGATCAACCTCCCCATTTCACTGTACACTGAATGTTCATGAGTCCCAAGGAGTTAAAGCGACCCAGATTCTTACCAGTTTTGCCGCCAATCAGCCAGGACCTACTGGTTCGATCTGTGCGAAGAAAATGTTTTAGATTGCTTAAAAACTATACAGAAGGCAGACTTAGAAAGTTTTACGTCTACAATCTTCAACAAAACTGTTGGAGCACCTTCAGATAGAGAGGCTAGATGGCTCTGAGAGTATAAGCAATGCACATTGAGATTTAGCAGAATAAATGTTTTCGTGACACACCCCACCTGGTTTATGAAGAACAAAACGCCTTGATTCAACGGTGGCTGAAAAAGAAAATAAAAACAGACATTGAATCACCGAGTAGAATTAACGAGGAATTTCGCAAAATCTCACAAACGAAAGATCCATGCCCAAACCAACAAAAAATGTATTTGGTGCAACCACACGTCCGTAAGTGAACGATGTTAGCAAGGGTTTACATGGAGGCATGCATACTGTCCTGATGCTGGAAGACACCTCGGCGTAATGGATAAAGTCGATACAGTTTATCCCCGCTATCTGACTGCACAAGAGTATACAGTCTCCTAAGCTGAAGTACATCACACTTACTGTACACTAGAATTTCTGAAAATTTGCACCAGGCGGGACTAGAGGACATCTCACTAAGAACTGCTAACTATTGTTCATTAAAGTGCAATCTGTTTCGTCACAGAATCTTCGCACTTTTGGATACCTTGGTATACCAGAATCGGTTTGGAATTCAGTGGTTCTTGATTTCTCATAATTCACTACTGGTTCACTCACGGCTAAGAATCTTACTTGCATACAGTCCCATTGATTACAAACATCACTATGGGGATAGCATATATTGGTTTATTTAACTAACTTGCATCACCACCCGGCAGGGAATCAAAGATGACAAACGGGAACTCCTTGCAGTTTCCACAAGAGTAACTGTTCCCAATTATTCAATGCAGTAAATTTTCAAAATTGTCTTGAACCCCACGACAACCCCGTCAACTTCGGGTTTCCGTTAGACAGGATGCGAAAGATGGTTCGCCTATATAAATTCTTCAACTGATTATACACAACTCCAACTGGCAGCAATCTCTTCCACTCTAGTTTTCGCCCCAGTTCCGTCTATTCACAACCGCACTACGAATTCCAGTGACCACGGCTTGGAGATGGAAATACTGATGTGAAATGATTCTTCTTATGATATCTTCAGCACCCGGTCACCCAAACGCCAAATGCTACTAATCAAAAGAACGCAGCATTTTAACTAAAATGAGTTCATCTGATGCAAGTGCTCGCTCAACTAGACCACCAGTCTGTGAAAATCGTCACCTTTCTAA